>JAJQKJ010000019.1:0-65511 GCA_029574335.1 Rana kukunoris | reverse complement strand
TTGAGTCATATTGTCCTGGACTCGCTTCCCGTACTCCCGGAGTCTATGGGTAGCTATCTAGGCAGATGACCTTTCTCTGCGCACACAATAATAGACTGCTGTTTCTTATCTTGTGTCTTTAGTGGCACGTTGCAGATTTCAATATACATGTGGATGACACACGTGATATGCGGTAAAACTAGAAATAACAAAAATGGTATAACATTACTATACAATAATAATAACATCATATAAACATTATGAGAGATGGCTAACTATCTCCCTAAAAGCCTGAGGAGGAAGGAGAAAGAGATTGCTTACCTCCGATGCCATGGATGGGAACAGATTGCATGCAGGCCTTGCTGCCTTGATCTTAAACATGGAGATACTAAAAGACCTTCTCTTCCTGGCTAAAGAGGATATGATGGTTTTGATGTCACGGCCTATCAGAGCTAACTAAGAATATTCACAACTATATTCATGTTTGGCCAGTAGATGGCACAAGCATAACAGCTAACCTGAGACAAACATACCTCTGGCTTACTAACGCAATAATACATTGTACACACACAGTGAATTGTCCTTTTTGAATCTGAAAGGTACGCTGGAGACATAACACTCCCCGTCTGGCGTTAACCAACGCCACCACCAGCGTCATTAGACACAAGTAAAATCAAGTCCGGTATGGTATGGAAGTGCCCAAAATTATATGGCTACTGGGTGGGAGTTATAAAACGGATCAATGAGACATATGGTTCTCTACTTGAGCCAACAGCTAGGGTATGTCTTTTGGGATGCATAGATAACAGCTGGATATTGCAGGGAACACTCGAGGCTATACTAAGGAGCCTATTTCAGGCTCGCAAGGTAATCGCCCAAAAATGGCAGACACAGGCTCCCCCGACCTTAGAACATTGGACGGCGGCTATGAAACAAACAATATCAAATGAAAGAGTCCACTTCACTAAACAGGGGAAATTGTCCAAATTTGTCAAACTATGGGGCCTTTGGCAGTATGGCATTGAGCATTCTACCTAGCACTAGACAAACCTATACTGTCCAGGCCCTCCAAGACTCCGGCCACCAAGGACAACTCTAGCTGTGATCCTGGCGGGGGCCTTTTTGCGGCTGGCTGGTGCTCCTTGTCCGGCCCTGACTGACTGCTTTTCTCGACAAGAAAAGGTAGGACTTGCGACTTATGGTGCTAGCTAACATTGAGGTTGCATGCTCTCGAACGATAGGGGGGAGGGTGGGAGGGAGAGAGGGGGGAGGGTAACGCACATAGCCACTACATATCCAACAGACGCAGTGGCCTTTAATCGGTTATATGTAATTCTAAATTAGCTTTGAATCACTTTGCTTCTTTTCTCTACATACTGTATGTAAAATGTTTGTACATTTGCTTGCTGGATTGTAATATGGTTTTAAAATAACAATAAAAAGAATTTAATATAAAAAAAAAAAAAAAAAAAAAAAATCAAGTCCGATATGGGCCTGAAAAGTGACTTTACTTCACCCTGTTTGGAAGTCTTAACTTCGACCTTTCTGACATGTCCATCTTTGCTTGGAAATGTCTGTGTGATAAGTCCCAAAGGCCAGTCATTCCTGTGTGCTTGACAGTCTTTAACAAGCACCACGTCTCCTGACTTCAGGTCTGGTTTGTTAACTTGCCACTTATTCCTGGGTTGTAGGGTTTGGATGTAATATCTCCTCCATCTGTCCCAGAAGGTGTTGGCTAGACATTGCACCTGTCTCCATTGGCGTCTGAAAAGGTCTTTATCTGTAAACTCTCCACTTGAAGCACTGACCGTGGTGGTTTTCTGAGTGAGTAGAGTTGCAGGTGTCAGCAGCATGGGTTTCTCTGGATCGTTGGTAAGTGGGACCAGAGGTCTAGCATTTATGATGGCTGAGACTTCGGCATAAAGGTGGACAGACATTCATGCGTGAGTCTAGCATTTCCCATTTGAAGGAAAATAGAATCCAAGATCTTGCGGGCTACACCTATCATTCTTTCCCACACACCACCCATATGAGAAGAGTGAGGAGGGTTAAATGTCCAAGTACATCCCTGTTGGGTTGAGATACCTTTCTACGTTGCTGTTGTCTAGATTGGAAAGGATTTGAAGTTCCTTGACCGTTCCAACAAAGTTGGTGCCCCTATTAGAGCGGATGTGCTTAACAGGACCTCTAATGGCAATGAAGCGCCTGAGAGCATTAATAAAGCTGGAAGTGTCCATTGATTCAATCAACTCTATGTGAACAGCTCGAACAGTCATAGAAGTAAATATAACTGCCCAGCGTTTGCTGCTGGCGTGACCTCCCCTGGTTTGGCGAGTAGTAACGGACCAAGGACCGAATACGTCAAGGCCCATACTTGTGAAAGGAGGGTCTGAGTTGAGTCTGTCAGATGGAAGGTCAGCCATCTTTTGGGTTTGTAAGAGACCCCGGAAGTCTGTGACAGGTGACACAATTGAAGATACACTTGCTCACACATCTTTTTGCTCCTATTATCCACAGTCCAGCAGTCCTCAAAGCTCCTTCAGTGAATAGCCGGCCTTGGTGTTTGACTTGACTGTGATAGTGCTGTACAAGCAGGGCAGTGAAATGTTGTTGAGCCGGGAGAATGAGGGGATGCTTCCCGTGGTGCTCCAAGGTAGCTTCTTTAAGGCGACCTCCTATTCTCAACAGGTCACTGCTGTCGAGGAATGGATCGAGTTTCCTTAGGACACTGTCTTTAGGGATTGTTTCTTTGTTGCGAATACAGTCAATTTCTCTAGCAAAGGTCTCCTGTTGCACAGTGTAGATGATCAGATGTTTTGATTGCTCTAGGTCAGTCACTGAGTAGGTATTTTCACAGAGGTGCCAGCCTTTGCAATTAGTCTTTTTCCCAAAGGAACGGGCTATGTGGGATACGGTAGCAATAGCTCTAATGAGTGATTTCCATGTGGAAAACCTGGAGAACCGATGAGATTTGAGTCGGTTTTGTGTAACCACCGTGACTAATGCAGACACTTGTGAACGAACTTCAGCATCCTTGACTGCGTCTATCAAGCTGAAAGTCTCTGATTCAGAAGTGCTCTGTTCTGAATTGTACAGGAATGCAGGGCCTGTAAACCATGTTGTGTCCTTAAGACAGTTGGCTGGGACAGCTCTGGTCGCTAGGTCTGCGGGATTGTGTTTAGTTGGAACGAAGTGCCACTGTTTTGGGTGTGTGGATCTCCTAATCCTCAGCACTCGATTACTGACGTAGACGTAGAAGCGTCTGGTTTCGTTGTAGATGTACACCCCAGGACTACTTTGCTGTCAGTGTAGAACTCAGTGTCTTTGATTTCTAGGTTCATCTCTCTAGTGATAGTGTCGGCTAGCTCCACGGCTAACACTGCAGCACAAAGTTCTAGCCTAGGCATTGTGTGTTCTGGGAGTGGGGCAAGTTTTGCTTTTCCCATGACAAACCCTATATGGCACTGTCCTTTCTTGTCCCTGATCTTGAGGTAAACTACAGCAGCGATTGCTTTGACAGAAGCATCGCAGAAAACACAAAGTCTTTGATCTTGGACTTCTGTAGACGGTACAGGAGCATATGGTCGAGGGACCTTTAAGTTAGACAAGGTTGTCAAGGAATTTTTCCACTCTGTCCACTGATCTCTTTTCTCGGGGAAGTGGATCGTCCCAGTTGACTGTCTCTTGAGTGAGGTCTCTGAGAAGTGCTTTACCCTCAATGGTGACTGGAGCTACAAACCCAAGAGGATCATACAGACAGTTTATGGTTGACAGAACGCCTCTGCGTGTAAAGGGCTTTTCTTCACAACTAACCTGGAAGGTGAAGGTGTCTGACCTTAAGTCCCAGAGTAGTCCAAGGCTACGTTGCATTGGCAGAGAGTCAGAACCTAAGTCTAAGTCTTTGAACTCACCAGAGTGGTCTTGAGAGGGGAAGGCCTTCATCAGTTCTACGCTGTTAGAGGCGATCTTGTGGAGCTTCAAGTTAGAACAGGCTAGCATCTCCTGCGCCCTCTTGAGGAGACTGATAGCTGCTTCAGCGGTGGGTAGGGATTTTAAGCAATCATCTACATAAAAGTCCTTTTCTACCAAGTGTTTCACATCAGGCCCGTAGATGGATTCACCTTTACGAGCTGAGCGTCTAAGCCCATAAATGGCAACTGCGGGGGAAGGGCTGTTCCCAAATATGTGGACCTTCATGCGATACTCTACGATTCCTTTGGAAGGGTTGTTATCTTTAAACCAGAAAAATCTCAAAAAGTTCCTGTGTTCCTTTTTAACGAGAAAACAGTGGAACATCTGCTGGATGTCCGCCATGAATGCAACAGAGTCTTCGCGGAAACGGAGGAGCACCCCAATGAGTCTGTTGTTCAGATCCGGTCCTGAGAGGAGAACGTCATTTAGTGACACGCCTTCTTCTCTAGAGCTAGAGTCAAACACCACTCTGATCTGACCTGGTTTCTTGGGGTGGTAAACTCCAAATATAGGTAAGTACCAGCACTCCTCGTTGTCTTTAATGGCAGGAGCTAACTCTGCGTGATTATTCTCAAATATCTTACCCATGAAGGTAAAGAAGTGATCTCTCATGTCTGGTTTTCTCTGGAAATTACGTTTAAGAGAGGCAAAGCGTTTAAGGACTTGTTCCTTGTTGTTAGGTAGACGCTGCCTATGGGGTCTAAATGGGAGAGGGGCGACCCAATTGTTTGTCTCCTCCTTGGCTGTCTCTTTTTCCATTATTGGCAAGAAAAGTCTATCTTCAAAGGACATTGCTACCTGCTGATCTTCCTTTGTTCTATGAAAGACTGTACATCCTAGGTGGTCTGGGTCACTGTCACAAGCATGGTCCTCTGTGTCTGGGTCTACAGAGGAGCAAGGCATGTGAGTACTACCTGGAAGTTCCTTTGTGATGAAGCTGTTGTGACATGGTTGCAAGGAGGAAGGGCGTCCTTTGTCAAGTACGTTAGTGAACATGCTACTGACCGTGGCGGGTCTGTGCACAGACTTTAGGCAGACGTCCGCTACGATGACCCACCCCAGGTCAAGTCTTTGGGCAAAGGGAGCATTGCGGGGACCATTAATCTGTTCCCTTACTTTATGAACCTGCAAAATGTCTCTTCCCAGGAGCAGCATTAACTGAGCCTGCTCGTCATATTCTGGTAGAAGATGGGCCATGCGTTTTAGATGAGGCTGGTGAATTGCTGCGTCAGGTGTAGGGATTTCTGACTGGTTATCTGGAATCTGGTTGCACTCTATTATGGTGGGTAAAGGTAGACGAGTCCGACCATCTATGGATTCTACACAGAAGGCGGTAGCTCTCCTCCCCGCCGTCTCAACAGTACCCGCACAAATCTTTAGAGAGTAGGGGAGCTTGGACCCATAACACCGAAGATGTCAAAGAATGTGGATCTAGCCATATGCCGCGTACACACGGTCGTTTTTTGCGATGAAAAAAAACGACGTTTTCTGTGAAGTAAAAAACGACGTTTTTGAAACGTCACTTTTCAAAGACAATTTTGCATACACACCATCGTTTTTCACAAAAAGCAAGGTTACGTTCACCACTCTTTTCCATTGAAGCTCGCTTCATAACTAGCTTCTGGGCATGCGCGGGTTGAAAAACGTCGTTTTGAACGACGTTTTTGCTACACACGGTGACTTTTGTGAAACAAAAAACAACGTTTTGAAAAACGACACAAAAAATTCCAACATGTTGGAATTTTTTTTTGGTCGTCTTTTTGAAGACAAAAAACAACGTTTTGCCCACACACGATCAATTTAAATGACGTTTTAAAAAACATCGTTTTTTTTCATCGCAAAAAACGACCGTGTGTACGCGGCATTAGAGTGGTTGCTTTGGTCATCTAAGAGTGCATACATCTTGACAGCTTTGTTTCTTTGACCCATTGGATAAGCTCTAATAAGGCAGATCTTTGAACAAGACCTACCGCCTGCAGGATCTTTGCATACTTCAGTACACTGTGTGGTAACCATTGGAGAGTCTAAACCAGTGTTCTCTTGCTCCCCGCCATGCTCGTTGATATCGCTAGCTCGCTGGGCGATCCAAGGAGCAGGGCCTGGATGTAGTGCTGAGTTGTGGTCTGATTTGTCACACTCTGTGCATGATACACTAACCTTACAGTCCTTGGCAAAGTGTGATATGGATGAGCAGCACTTGAAGCATATGCGGTTCTCTCTTAGGAAAGCTTTACGATCTTCCAGAGACTTCTCCCTGAAGGTCCTGCATTTTAGTAGAGGGTGCGGTTTCCTGTGTAGAGGGCATTGCTTGCTAGGGTCTCCGACTTTGTCCTCTAGGCGAGCGATGTTGGAAGATCTATAGGAGAAATCTGTAGAGGAAAAATGAGACTTGTTCACTGTCACTGGCATCCTATGCTGTTTGAAGCTAGGGGGCGTGGCTGATGGCAGTATAAAGTCAAAGCTGGGATCATTCAAGAACTTGGCTTGCTTTGTAACAAAGTCTACAAAAACGTTGAATGGTGGAAATGGTACCTGGAACCTTTCCTTGTGTTTAGAACCATATGTGACCCACCTTTGTTGTAGGTCGTAAGGAAGCTTCAGAATCAAAGGTTTAATCCCTCTGGCTGCATCCAGGGAGGCGAGACCCGGCAAGTCTCCCTCTTCTTTAGCAAGAAGTAGTTCTTCTAGCAAGTCGGCTAATTCTCGTAGTGTTACGTACCTCGTGGATAGAGCCTCGTATGCAGGAAAGAGCCCCTCTTACCACCCGGGTTCAGGGACTGCTGGAGTGGGGACAGCAAGTCCGGGAGCACGGCGGGGTAGGAGTGCTTGGGATGACAGCAGACCGGGCGGAATGGAAGTCTTGCGGACAGGCAGTGGAGGAGACAGCGTCTCTGGAGGGCCACTGGAACCGGATAGCGGAATAGGTGGACGAGCCGGGTCAGATGCAAGACAGGAACAGGTAAGCAGTCAACAAGGGTCAGATGGACGGATCACCCGGAAGTCACTCTTGTAGCGGAGGTAACGTTTGTCAAAGTTCAAGCATAGGTCTGGTAACGATAGGCAGCAGAGAAGAGCGGAGTCGGGTCAAGCCAGGGTTCGGTAACGATAATCAGGTAGTCAGACGGAGCCGGTCAGGTATCGGGTAAAGCAGGTATCAGGTCCCAATAGCAAGCAGGTATCAGGTTTCAACAGACTTCAGGTTTCAGGGTATTCAGGACACAAAGCTGTAGATCAGACAGCAAGGTGTCACTGCTGCTACTGATCTTTTAAAGGGGAAGAGAGGCTAGTGCGCATGCGCGCGCTCCCGCCGCGCATGCGCGCGCCGTGCACGCGCGCGCACGATAGGTGCACGCGCGCGCACGCGCGGCGCGCATACACGCGAAACTGGAGCGCGAGCAACAGGGACTCGTCGGAGCCCACAGGTAGGTCCCTGACATTGCCCCCCCCCAAGGGCAGCCTCCGGATGCCAAATTGGATTCTTTTTTCAGGGTGAGCGGAAAAAAAATTGCGAATCAGTCTCTGTGCATGGATGTTGTTTTCGGGTTCCCAGGAATTGTCTTCTGGGCCATACCCTTTCCATTTTACTAAAAATTGAGTTTGCCCTTGCCGCTTCCTACAGTCGAGGATGGCCTCCACAACATATTCCTCGCACCCATCAACAAAAAACAGTTTCTGGGGGACTGGTCCCTCTATCAGGAAAGGGATCCAGAACTGCAGGTTTCAACAATGACACATGGAATACTGGATGAATTTTCAAAGAATCAGGTAAGGATAGTTCATACGATACCTCATTGATCTTCCTTCGTACTGGAAAAGGTCCTATGAACTTTGGTCCCAACTTCTTTGAAGGACAGGCCAACTTGAGGTTGGTTGTAGATAGCAATACCTGGTCACCTGGTTGCAGGACTAATTCGCCTTTCTTCTTCCGGTCAAAGAATTTTTTACTGGCAGCTTGTGCTTTAGTCACCGCTTCCCATAATACCTGGTTGTTGTGGCTGAGGAACTCCATCGTACTCTGCACTGCCGGGACTGGGGATTCTGAAAAAAGGTCAGGTAAAAAGGTTAGATCAAAACCATAATTGGCAAAGAAAGGGGATTGCCCGTAGCTGAGTGGTTGGCGTTATTGTACGCGAACTCCGCTAGGGGTAGCAGGGAAACCCAATCGTCCTGAGAGAAGGACGTAAAGCACCTAATGTACTGTTCAAGAGTCTGATTGGTCCTCTCTGTTTGCCCGTTGGTTTGGGGATGATAGGCTGAGGAAAAGGAGAGTTTAATCTTCAAGGTTTCACATAAGGATCTCCAGAAGCGGGACGTGAACTGAACCCCCCTGTCAGACACGATGTCGGAGGGAATTCCGTGTAGCCGAACAATCTCCTTGATGAAGATGCGAGCAGTCTCTGTGGCCGTTGGGGTACTCCTTAAGGGAAGGAAATGAGCCATTTTGGATAGGCGATCCACGACTACAAAAATTGCCGTGCACCCCTCTGAACGAGGAAGTTCGACTATAAAGTCTATAGAAATCATTTCCCAGGGTCTATTGGGTACAGGTAGGGGCTTCAACAGTCCCCAAGCTCGGCTTCTTGCGGTCTTGTTTCGATTACACGTGGGGCATGAGTTGACATATGTCTTGCAGAAATTTTCCAGGTCTGGCCACCAGAAGGTACGACGTACCAGTTCGAGGGTTTTCCGAACCCCAAAGTGTCCCGCCAATGGGTGGTCGTGAAGGAGTTTCAGGACTTCCACACGGCTTGTTTCTGGAACGAAAATTTGGCTGCCTCTCCAAAACAGTCCATCCCTAGATGTTAAAGTGATGCTGGAAGGTTTGGAGGCATCTGTGGATGCTTCTCTAATTTCGGAGAGTAGGCCAGACTGGAGAAGTAGGAAGTTACCTGCTGGTAAAATAGTGTCAGGAACCGGTATATCCTTGGGGTTATCGTGCATCCGGATAATGCGTCTGGCTTGACGTTTTTTGAACCTGGCCGGTAGGTGATGTGAAAACAGAAGCGTGAGAAAAACAGCGCCCAGCGGGCTTGACGGGGTTTCAACCTTTTAGCAGATCTTAGGTACTCAAGATTCTTGTGATCGGTATAAATTAATACTGGGTGGGCTGCGCCTTCTAACAGGTACCTCCATTCCTCCAGTGCGGTCTTGATGGCAAGTAGCTCACGATCTCCGACATCATAATTTCTTTCCGCAGGAGAAAGTTTCCGGAAAAGAATCCGATGGGGTGCATTAGGTCTTTATTTCCCTGGCGTTGGGAGACAACAGCTCCCACTGCGACTTCAGATGCGTCGACCTCGAGGATATAGGGTAGTGCAGGATCAGGGTGACTGAGGATTGGGGCTGACGTGAAAAGCTTTTTGAGTCGGTCAAAGGCCTTTTGAGCTTCTGGGTTCCAGTGAAAACGTAGGTTTTGTCTGGTCAATTGTGTGATGGGAGAAATTATTGCAGAAAACCCCCTGATAAATCTTCTATAGAAGTTTGCAAAACCTACAAAGCGTTGTACCCCTTTCTGTCTAGGGGTACCGGCCAGTCGAGGATAGCAGACACCTTCTGCGGGTCCATCTTGATTCCGGTGGGAGAGATTACCAAGCCTAGGAACTGGATGGTCTGACGTTCAAATTCGCATTTCTCTGCCTTGGCGTATAATCTGTGTAGACGGAGCCGGTGGAGTACTTTACGAACATGCTCTCGGTGTCTGTCTAATGATCTGGAAAAGACTAAAATATCATCAAGATAGACAATTACAAAGATGTCCAGAAAGTCTCTGAGTACGTCATTAATAAAATGCTGAAAGGTGGCGGGCGCATTACATAGTCCGAAGGGCATGACTAGGTACTCGTAGTGACCGAATCGGGTACGAAAAGCTGTTTTCCATTCGTGCCCCTCCCGAATACGGACCAGGTTGTAGGCCCCTCTCAGATCTAGCTTGGTGAAGACGATAGCTGACCTCAGTTTTTGGAAGAGCTCGGGTACCAGGGGTAGTGGGTACCGGTTTTTCACTGTGATATTATTGAGTTCCCGGTAATCTACACACGGACGGAGGGACTGATCCTTCTTTGTAACAAAAAATATTCCAGCGCCTGCTGGGGAGGTAGAAGGCCGGATGAACCCCTTATGTAAGTTTTCATCTATGTATATTTTTAGGGCCTCCTGCTCCTTTTCTGACAACGGAAAAATGCGCCCAAAAGGAATTTCGGCCCCTGGGAGGAGCTCGATCGGGCAGTCATAGGGGCGATGGGGCGGAAGGGAGTCGGCCCCTCGTTTACTAAAAACGTCCAGGAATTCATGATAGGGTTCAGGAATGCACTGAAGCAGGCTTGGGTCAGAGTCCATACATAGTAAGGTAGGAGGCGAACTGGTGGGCCCTGGTAGACAGTATTGCTGGCAGTAAGGGGACTGAAAAGACACCTCTCCAGATGCCCAATTAATCAGAGGGTTGTGAGCCTGAAGCCAGGGTAGGCCGAGGATTACCGGAAACAGAGGAGAGGAAATCACATCTAGGACCAACAGTTCCTTGTGCTGAGGAGCAATTAAAGCAGGTAGAGGTAGAGTCTCTTGGGTTACCTGTCCAGAACTAATGCGGGAGCCGTCGGCCAAGAAAACAGAGAGTCCATGGGTCTTTCTTCGTAAGGGGATGTTGTGCAGGTTGACAAAAGCGGTATCGATGAAGCAGCTGCATGCGCCGGAGTCAAGGATGGCGTTGACCGGAATACTCCTTCCCTGGCACTGTAACGAAAAAGGTAGAGCAAGGTGGTTTGCATTGCCTGACAGGGCTGAGAAGTTGACAGGAACTGAGGTGAGGCACTTACGTGTCTTAACAGGGCAGTTGTGGACGTAGTGGCCAGTCCCGCCGCAGTACATGCAAAGGTTGAGTTGGCGACGACGTGCCCGCTCTTCAGGTGGTAGTGTTGGTCGCAAGAGGCCAAGTTGCATGGGTTCAGATGAGTCCTGGTTGGTGCTGGGGGGATTTGGGTAGGTAGGAGGTAGGTAGCGAGAAGCCGGCATAGGCACTTTGGCAGTCATCCAGGTGGGACGGTTCGGTTGAGAAGATCGCTCAGCCCGGCGTTCACGAAGTCGGCGGTCGATCTGGATAGCTGTGGTAATTAGATCCTCGAGGGTCTCGGGCACCCCCACTCGAGCGAGTTCGTCCTTAAGACTTTCAGAAAGGCCCAAGCGAAACTGGTGCCGCAGAGCTGCATCGTTCCATTGAGTGTCCGCGCTCCAGCGCCTAAAGTCCGTAACATAGTCCTCAGCCGCTCTGCGGCCTTGCTGGAGCGTGAGTAGGGCAGATTCTGCGGTAGCGGCTCGTTGAGGGTCATCATATAGCAAAGCCATGGCCTCAAGAAACGTGAACAGGGTCCGTGTCTGATCGCCATTCTCCTCGAGCAGCCGGTGGGCCCAGGTCTGAGGGTCCCCTTGTAGTAGGGAGATTACAAATCCTACTTTAGTGACCTCCAAGGAAAATGTCCGGGGTTGCAGGGCGAAGTAGAGCTCACAGGCGCTACGGAAGGCTCGAAATTTGGTGCGGTCGCCAGCGAATCGCTCTGGCACTGGAACTCTTGGTTCAGGTGGAAGCATTACCACCGAAGGAGCAGAAACAGCTGATGCGGATCTGGAGGTTGAAGGAGCAGCTGGATCATTAGGGGCAGCCAGGCTGTGTACCTGTCCTTCTAGCCTAACGTAGCCTTCCTGTAGGTTCTTTACTGCTTCTGTGAGGGACGCCAGGTGTTTGCAGATTTCGTCTATGGCAGGGGCTATTCCCGCAGGCTCTGACATGGCTGTCTGATACTGTTACGTACCTCGTGGATAGAGCCTCGTATGCAGGAAAGAGCCCCTCTTACCACCCGGGTTCAGGGACTGCTGGAGTGGGGACAGCAAGTCCGGGAGCACGGCGGGGTAGGAGTGCTTGGGATGACAGCAGACCGGGCGGAATGGAAGTCTTGCGGACAGGCAGTGGAGGAGACAGCGTCTCTGGAGGGCCACTGGAACCGGATAGCGGAATAGGTGGACGAGCCGGGTCAGATGCAAGACAGGAACAGGTAAGCAGTCAACAAGGGTCAGATGGACGGATCACCCGGAAGTCACTCTTGTAGCGGAGGTAACGTTTGTCAAAGTTCAAGCATAGGTCTGGTAACGATAGGCAGCAGAGAAGAGCGGAGTTGGGTCAAGCCAGGGTTCGGTAACGATAATCAGGTAGTCAGACGGAGCCGGGTCAGGTATCGGGTAAAGCAGGTATCAGGTCCCAATAGCAAGCAGGTATCAGGTTTCAACAGACTTCAGGTTTCAGGGTATTCAGGACACAAAGCTGTAGATCAGACAGCAAGGTGTCACTGCTGCTACTGATCTTTTAAAGGAGAAGAGAGGCTAGTGCGCATGCGCGCGCTCCCGCCGCGCATGCGCGCGCCCCCGCGACGCAGACGCGCGCCGTGCACGCGCGCGCACGATAGGTGCACGCGCGCGCACGCGCGGCGCGCATACACGCGAAACTGGAGCGCGAGCAACAGGGACTCGTCGGAGCCCACAGGTAGGTCCCTGACACGTAGTTTGTGATAACCTTTGCTAGGTATTCTGGGAAAGTCCTCAATCCTTTTAAAAAGTGCATGCTCTATAGCCTCTGTTGAACCATAGCACTCTTCTAATCTGCTCCAAATCTTTTTGAGACCAATCTCTGGTTGTTTTATGTTAATGTTCCTGATTCTACTGGCGTGTTCGGCAGAGTCTTTCCCAAGCCATTGGACTAGGAAGTTTATTTCATTGTCAGGAGACATGTTTAGACCTTTTATGGTGTTTTGAAAGGACGACCGCCCGGCTCTGTAATTTTCTGGCCGATCGTTGAACTTTACAAGTCCCTTTATGATTAGATCGCGACTGGCGAAGAACTTGGCAAAGTCTGTTATAACTTGGTTAGTGTCAGAGCATGTTGGCGATGTACTACTGTAGTGGGAGTGTGGTGTGCAACCATACCTGTCAGAAGCTTCTGCTTGGGGCCTTCTTGTCTTGTACCATTGTGTAGTAGAGGGGTTGTCCTGATGTTGGTTTGGAGGTTGAGGGTCATAGCGTGCAGAGACATAGGCTTGATCTGTAGCGTGCTGACCAGGGTTCTGTTGCTTGCAGCTCTGAGGAGTTTGGTTGCTCTCATGCTCTGTTACCTGCTGTGTTCGGTTTGTTTCTTCTAGGACACCGTCTATTCCCTGTAGAGGAGAGGTATCGTAGGTTGATTGGAAGTGTTGGTGCAAGTACTCTAACGTGTATTGCGTGGGATTCGGCTCTCCTTGTTCTGAGTCAAGCACATTGTTGTGTTCACCACTGAGGCTCACGGCTGCTTCCAGGGCTTCTGCTTCAGCTATGGCGGTTGCAGCTTCCCTTTCTGCGGTGAGCTTCTCCAGAGTGACATCTAGGAGGGCTTCCTCGGCCTCTAACTTTGCATGTTGCTCCACTTTCTGTGACTCTAACTCTGCCTGTTGCTGCACTTTCTGTGCCTCTAACTGTGCCTGTTGCTGCACTTTCTCTGTCTTCAGCCTCACTTTCTCCTTTTTAATCTGCATTTCTTGCTCAGCAAGGCTGCTTGGCCGGGGATTTGTGCTGTTGTGTTTTTGCTGGGTTTGCTGGTGCCTCACTTTCTTTTTGGGGGGCATTTTTTTTTTTAGCAAATTCTTTTTTTTTGTTTGCTGCTTCGGCTTTCCCTCGGGCAATGGTGGCTGCGACACTGGCTGTCATCGACTTGCCGGAACCGTAAACTTGTGATCGGGTTTTGAGCGAGGATGAGCTACTGCGTGACATGGCTGTTTGACTGAGTAGCAGCCTGTGGGAGCAGTAAGCATATAAGGCTGCAGTCTCTGTATGATGCTTGGCTGTATGGAAGTGGCTGTATAGTCGGTTGCAGACTGTAGCTCTTCCGTGCGGCTAAACCTCTTCCCCTCTGCACTATCCGTAGTGTTACTGGACGGAGTTTTACTGTCCTGGACTCGCTTCCCGTACTCCCGGAGTCTATGAGTAGCTATCTAGGCAGATGACCTTTCTCTGCGCACACAATAATAGACTGCTGTTTCTTATCTTGTGTCTTTATTGGCACGTTGCAGATTTCAATATACATGTGGATGACACACGTGATATGCGGTAAAACTAGAAATAACAAAAATGGTATAACATTACTATACAATAATAATAACATCATATAAACATTATGAGAGATGGCTAACTATCTCCCTAAAAGCCTGAGGAGGAAGGAGAAAGAGATTGCTTACCTCCGATGCCATGGATGGGAACAGATTGCATGCAGGCCTTGCTGCCTTGATCTTAAACATGGAGATACTAAAAGACCTTCTCTTCCTGGCTAAAGAGGATATGATGGTTTTGATGTCACGGCCTATCAGAGCTAACTAAGAATATTCACAACTATATTCATGTTTGGCCAGTAGATGGCGCAAGCATAACAGCTAACCTGAGACAAACATACCTCTGGCTTACTAACGCAATAATACATTGTACACACACAGTGAATTGTCCTTTTTGAATCTGAAAGGTACGCTGGAGACATAACACATACCTTTGTATAATAGGAAGAAAAGGGACATTATCGCAGAACTTGTCGAAATGAATAGAGCTAAGAGGCCCAGCGTAACAGACAGGACACCTGAGGAAGAATTTTTTGATCGGGCTGTTAAACATGGACTGGCACAATATGGTCCTAATCCTCCGCCGGAGATCATAGACCGGGTTATAGCGGCTGTGGATGCCACCTTGCGACAGCAAAGAAGTGCTGCAGCAGCTGAAGTCACAGCAGCACCAACTAAAGAGAGAGGAGAGGTACAGATACCAGTCTCCATGGAAGAGGAATTCCAAAGAAGGTTACAAGAGATGCGGATACAGCATAGAGGACCAGTATCAGAGGAGGTCCTGTTGGGATAGTCGGATGTGATTCGGTGCCAACTCTGGAAGGAAGCGCTAGCTCTGGAGCAGCAACACCAAGGAAAGGTCCTGCCCTCCATCTATGCAAGGTACTGGCCGCAGTATGACGTACGACTGCTGTTGTTGGGGGAACAACCGAAGCAGGAGTGGATAGCAGAGTTAAGCAGGCTGATCAGGGCAGAGATGCAGCTGGACGAGAGCTACAGTGCCCTCCGGTGGTATGTAGCCCAAGAGTGCCCGTGGTCAGCGGATGACAGCCCCACAGAAGGCTATGACTATGATGGCCTGGGATTGTTGTATTGGAGGATGTCCAGTGATCCCGACTTTGGGGATGATCGGGAGTGGCGCTTGGAGGACATAATGGAGCACAGAGAGGAAAAATTGAATACCTCGGGAGGCCACTGGTCACAGGAATATTTAGAATTTCTGGCCATTCAAGAATGGGAGCTGGAGGTCGCCTACAGACAGCTGCTAGACTCGGCTCAGCAGCAGGGTGGGGCTCCCATTGCCTGGGACTATGAGGAAAGTTCAGATGACAACTGTAAACTCCTGGCTGATGAATCGGCAGTGGAAAAAATGGAGATTGCCATCCCTAAAGCCGAAGCGGATGGTGTGGAGTTCCAGAGAGCCGGGGCGGTTGGCCCCTCTCTCCAGCAACAAGCTGAGGTGGTAACGCTTTTACCCCCAGCTGAATCACTGGCAACAGAGCAGGGTGCCCCAAGCCTCTGCTCCCAACTAGCAGAAGAGGGGGACCCTATGGTAGTGGATGGGACTGTGGTCTCCACTCCCAGCAACCCAGCGGAAGAGCTGGCAACAGAACAGAGTGTCATAGGCCTCTGCTCCTCACTAACAGAAGAGGGGGATCCTGTGGTAGTGGATGGGACTGTGGTCTCCACTCACAGCAACCCAGCGGAAGAGCTGGCAACAGAACAGAGTGTCATAGGCCTCTGCTCCTCACTAACAGAAGAGGGGGACCCTGTGGTAGTGGATGGGACTGTGGTCTCCACTCACAGCAACCCAGCGGAAGAGTTGGCAACAGAGCAGAGTGTCATAGGCCTCTGCTCCTCACTAACAGAAGCGGGGGTTCCTGGGGTAGTGGATGGGACTTCAGTCTCCACTGGCACAACCCTAGAAAATGGTACAGGACTGGGGCAGGAGGATGTCAGCTTTGCTTTTCAACCACTGGGGTTTTTTCACCAAGCACCAGTGGATGGGACTTCAGTCACTACTGGTATACCCCAGGAAGGGGGGGCAGTTGGCCCAGACCCCCAACAGCATGATGGACTGAACCCAGCCACCCTGCCTTCTCCCCAGCGGCAGGCGTGTTCTGTGAGAGAGGCAGAGGTTGGCGGGGTGAGTAATGCTCAGTTTGGAGCCATTTATTTGGGGTACAGTATGGATACCAGCATTGGAGGACTGGAACTACTGACGGACTTCAGAGTCAACCCGTTTGGGGTTCCCACCCATGTCCGTCTCCCACCGAAAGGGGAGAGATGTAACGGAATGAAGCGTGACAGACTGAGATATTCCTATGTCTAGGGTCACCTTATGTCCACTAGGGCCATAGGGTGACAAAGAATCATAATTCATATATTACAGATGGGACATTATTAATACTTCATTTCAGGACTGAGATATCACAAGGAGTTCATAATGACATGACCAGGTCAACCAGACAGTGAGTCATACCTTTGTATAATAGGCTATTGAAATATCTTAAGGTGTTGGCTATTCACTGTAAAGACATTCCGTTGAAAAGGTGTTGATTGCACCCACTCTCACAAGACTCTGCCATTGTGTGATAGTGTTTGGTTTTTATGTCATTGTCTACAGGAATGTCATGCTCTCTGAGTTAACTCTATTGAAGATGCGGTGCCGACAAGTCTACATGGTTAGCTTACCTGAATGCCTTTTAGAGTGTGATTGAAGCCCCCCATGGTGTGAAGGGGGGTGGAGACTACATTGTCCTGTGACTAACTGCATTATGCTTGAGACTGTATAAGAAGCTGAGAAAATACCAATAAATTGTCATATCTTTGGAAGCAAGTGCAGAGCTTGAGTCTCGTCTTGTTTATGGGAATTGATATGGATCTTGTATGCAGTATTGTCGGAGTGTGTCAGATAAGCTTGTCGTGGTTGGATGGAAGGTCGTAAGCGGTGGCATTATATTAAGCTGACACAACCCTTCTGGAAAGACCAACATCTTTTTGTAGTTCCTAAGGATGCAAGGAAAGGATTGGCCGCTTCAAAAACAACTTTAGCAAGTTGGGTTGTACGACTCATTCATAAAACGTATCGAGCTAGTGGTCTGCCAGTTTCCAAATCAATAAAGACTCATTCTTCTTGAGGAGTGGCGTCCTCCTGGGCGGCTTTAGCACGAGTCTCTCCAGAAACTATCTGTCGAGCAGCGGCTGTGCTTACTTCCCGCGACTTCGGAAAAAAACTTTACAGCTGTCCGTTCTGTAATTGAAAATTAAACTAGTTTTGCATCACCCTCCCTGTAAGCGAGTTATTTACCATATGTATGCTACCATGAAGGCGCCAGGAAAACGGAAAATTGAATACCTACCTTTCTGTAATCTTCCTTTCCTGGTGCCTATCCATGGCAGCATACGCCCTCCCTTTTTTTAAATCCTGGACGGGGGCGGAGCTACCTACCATATGTATGCTGCCATGGATAGGCACCAGGAAAGGAAAATTACAGAAAGGTAGGTATTAAATTTTTTGTTATCAGGTGATGGGCTGGCTTCACGGTTTTCTGGAAATATTCAACACACACTGGATGTTTACAGCTTCCCTTTGAATCTTTCTTTTGGACTTTCACCTGCTGATTAGGGATGAGCTTCGAGTTCAGGGAGAAATCATGTTCGACTCGAACATTGCCTGTTCGCCGAACAGCGAACTATTTGGGGTGTTCGCGGCAAGTTTGTGTGAACTTTAGAACCCTGTTAAAGTCTATGGGACTCAAACGTTTGAAATCTAAAGTGCTCATTTTAAAGGCTAATATGCAAGTTATTGTAATAAAACGTGTTTGGGGACCTGGATCCTGCCCCAGGGGACATGTATCAATGCAAAAAAAAGTTTTAAAAACTGGAGTTTTTTTGGCAGCAGTGATTTTAATAATTCCTTTAAGTGAAACAATAAAAGTGAAATATTCCTTTAAATTTTGTACCTGGGGGGGGGGGGGGTGTATAGTATGCCTGTAAATTAGTGCTTGTTTCCGATGCTTAGAACTGTCCCTGCACAAAATGTAATTTCTGAAGAAAAAAAAGTCATTTAAAATCACTCGCGGCTATAATGAATTGTCGGCTCCCGGCAATACAGAGAGAAGTCATTCATAAAAAAAATGTGTGGGGGTCCACGGCATTTTTTTTAAATTTGGCGTGGAGTTCCCCTTAAAATCCATACCATCCCTGAAGGGTCTTGAATGGATATTTGGGGGGAACCCCACATAATTTTTTTTTTATTTGACGCAGGGTTCCCCTTAATATCCATATCAGACCCGAAGGGCCTGGTAATTGAATTTGGGGGGATTTTAAATTACCTTTTTCCTTCAGAAATTACATTTTGTGCAGGGACAGTTCTAAGCATAGGAAACAAGCGCTACTTTACAGGCATACTATACACCCCCCTAGGTACGAAATTTAACCACTTACCTACTGTGCACCTACACCCCCTTCCTGCCCAGACAAAATATAAGCTTCCGGCACTGCGTCGCTTTAACTGACAATTGCGCGGTCGTGCGACGTGGCTCCCAAACAAAATTGGCGTCCTTTTTTTCCCACAAATAGAGCTTTCTTTTGGTGGTATTTGATCACCTCTGCGGTTTTTATTTTTTGCGCTATAAACAAAAATAGAGCGTAAATTTTTTAAAAAATGCTATATTTTTTCTTTTTTGCTATAATAAATAACCCAAAAAATATATAAAAAAAATATTTTTTCCCTCAGTTTAGGCCGATACGTATTCTTCTACATATTTTTGGTAAAAAAAAAAATGCAATAAGCGTTTATCGATTGGTTTGCGCAAAATTTATAGCGTTTACAAAATAGGGGATAGTTTATGGCATTTTTTTTAATTTATTTTTTACTATTAATGGCGGCGATCTGCGATTTTTTTATTGGGACTGCGACGTTATGGCGGACATTTCGGACACTTTTCTGACATTTTTGGGACCATTTACATTTATACAGTGAACAATGCTATAAATATGCATTGATTACTGTATAAATGTGACTGGCAGTGAAGGGGTTAACCACTAGGGGGCGGGGAAGGGGTTAAATGTGTGTCCTATGAGTGTCCTAACTGTGGGGGGAGGGGGGGGTGACTGGGGGGTGACGGGATGCTCGCCGAGAGTGTACACACGGCCAAGGTTCTCGGCAGAATGAGGATCCCAGCGAGCTTCTCGCTGGTTTCTGCCGAGAACCTCGGCCGTGTGTACGCCGCCTCAGAGCAGATGGAGAGCAAAATTGCATGGGGGGGGGGGGGGAGAACATTTTTGCCCAGGGTCCAATCGACATTAAATATGGCCCTGGTTTGAGGCCCATAGTTGAGGCAGTTGCGTATACTCTTTCCCTTTTAGGTGATGCTTTGCCATGATTTATAGCTCCAGGTTCTGCTTCAGCACTATATCTTTAGTCATGGCTTTTCCCTTTTAATTGGCCCTTCTCCATCTAGCCTTTTTCACACATTGTTTTATAGTGTATATATAGGGCCAGATTCAGGTAGAGTTGCGCTGGAGTATTTCGATATGCGCCGCGTAACTGTGAATATGCGCCTTCGTTTCTATGTGGCCGTACCCACCAAACTAGATGCGACAGAAAACGGGCCATTTCCGATCGGCTTAACTTTCCGACGCCAGAGTCTCGTCAGCGCATAATTTCGCTTGGCGTATCAGTCGCGCCTATTGATTTCCCCTGCAAATGAGGGAGATTTCCCGATTCGCGAACGGATTAGCACCATACGCTGGCTACATGCGCCGCGCGTATCTCGTCCATCCGGCGCAAAGTTATTTCTACAAATAGCTGCTTTATCTTTACTCCAGACGGCCACAGGTCAGCAGGAGAGCAGCTACAGCAGCGTTACCGACGATAAGAGCTAGCTGAGCACCCCCACTTGCAGGACAACACCTCTGTCCATGCTTGTCTGTCAACTTTTACAGCCATAAAGGAAGACATCATAGGTCTCCATAGCCGAGATGACGGCTGACAGCTCCTGGCCTTTAGAGTTCAGCTTTCTCCTGTGTGTTTGCGGAGAACGGGAGCAGCCATCTCAGAACAAAAGTAACTTCACTGCCGGGAGGGGGAACAGGATATACTTTAGTGCCGGAATGGCGCATCTACGGGCTCATTTAAACGCCCAACGGAACGCATTGCGCTGACGTTTCCCGTGAAGTGGTGCCGATGGAAGTTGTGAGCATGCGCACAAGGGGGCGAGTGAAGCCTAACTTACTGTGCATGCTCCGTGGATGATGCGCTGAACGTAAGCCTCTGCGCTGGGCTCCGCCCATCATTTACATATGATCACACCCACTTCCACTTGCGTCGGGTTACGCCAGCGCATTTTCGTTACTCCGGCGCAAGTTTAGGAGCAAGTGCTATGTGAATTACAGTACTTGCGCCGAAAGTGTCGGCGGAGTAACGTAAATGAGAAACGTTACTCCAAAGTAAAGAAGCGCCCATCTACCTGAATCTGGCCCATAGTATGATTTCCTTGGTTGGATCTTCTCAGATGTCCCATTTGGTTAAAATTATTTACAATCCCTGTAATCTCCTAACTGATGATAAAGAAACATAGGGCCAGATTCAGGTACATCTGCGCATTATTGGACCGGCGTAGCGCACCGCCTTTACGTTAGACTTGCGCAATGTAGCCGTGCAATCACCCTATTCTCGTCGCTTTTACGCAGAAAATTGCGCATGCGTAACGTTATTTCAGAGGCGTAAGGTGGAGTAATACAAATTGGGAAGGACGTGGGCGTGTTACATTGAAATGAGCCGTGACCCCATGCAAATGAAGGGCCGGCCGGCTCGCGCATGCGCGCTTGAAGCAGACCATGTCAACACCTCTGTGCGCATGCTCACAACTCAGGAACGGCGCAATCAGTGAAATTGGAAATGGACTAGGCCAAATTTGAGAACTACGCAGACAGCATAAATAGACACACACAAACGCACTTCCATTGCAAAAGTACATCCCTTTGTTTCCCTTCCCATATAGCAAAGTGCTTTTATTCCGTTGTTAGTTGCGTTGTGATTTGTATTTGTCAGATTTGTGTACTGTGTGATCTAGTGTTTGAAGATATTTGAAAGTGATTTTTGCTAAGTGTTTGTGAGACTTTTTGTTTGATAGTTTGGTCGTGCTTGTTTTTGTGAGTGATTTTTGTTGACTGGGAGTGATTTTTGGTCAGAGTATGACAGAGAGGAAGAGGAAATTAAATTTTTCTTTGAGGGAGAAACAAATTCTTGCCCGGGCCATTTCCGACTATGGGCGTTTCCTCCACGGCCCGGACAGTGCCAACACCACCCCGGCCAGGAGGAGAGAGATTTTGGACATGATCACTGACCAGGTGAATTCAGCGGGGGAGGGGGAGACACGGAACCGGTCTGGGATTGATAAAAAGATAAATGACCTCTGGCGTCTGGTCAAAAAGAAGCTGGCCAAAATGCTTGCCCATGCCAGGGCCACAGGAGGGGGCCCACCATGCCGTGTTAGGCTGACAGCGGAGGAGCGTGCGGTGGCCCAGACCTTTCATCGGCAAGAAGTGGAGGGCCTGCCCGGCTATGACTCAAGTCATGAAGGCGTGATGCCAGGTAAGGTTTTTTTTCCTATCAGGTGTGTAGCATGTGTGGGGGAGGAGGTGAAAGGAAATATGTGGCAAGTGTGTGGATCCTCCAACCTGTGAATGTTTTGTGTCATCCACAGATGAGCAGGAGGGTGCTGGGCCATCTGGCCTGACCGCACCATCGATAGGACAGCAGCCTAATGAGGCCCCCCCGACAAGGCCGGAGTCCGCGGAGGAGGTTGAAGAGGAGGAGGAGGAGTTTGAGGAGGAGGAGGAGTCCATGTCAGGCACTGGACTATTGTTTTTGCATGACTCTTCCCCTCTGGCTGGCAGCAGCCAGCCCTCCCTAAGGGGGAGCCCCCCCTCCTCCCCCAACATGGCTCCCCTCCCAAGGGGCTCCCCTTCTCCCCGGCCACAAGCATCAGCTGGAGGCAGGAATGCAACCCAGAAGACCAGGGGGGTGGCCGATCTCCTGCCCGCCACTCTAAAAAGGGACCAGTTCCTCCAGACCCGCCATCTGGGACAGGTCAGCCAGACATTGGTGCGGATGGAGGAGAGCCTTTCCTCCATCAAGGATACGCTGGGGAACCTGGACTGCCACTCCCGGGCTTTCAGAAACTGCCTTAACGACCTGCAGACTACATCAGCAGGCGTTGGGCAGGATGTGAGGGCCCTTACCCAGTCTATCCAGGCCAACACGGCAACACTAGGTGCTGCCCTGGACAGAATAGCCGTGGCCTTGGAGGGCAGGCCGCCAGGCGGGCAGAAACCAGGGGCTGCTCCTCCTTCCACGGTTTACCCCCTCCCCCATGAGTCTCCCCAGAGGAGCCGGGGCCGTGGCCGGGGGCGCCCCAGGCGTGGCTCACGTCAAGGGCACTAATTTGTTTTTCCCCTTTTTTTTGGGGCCTTTTATTTTCTGGAATTTTTTGATTTTGCTGGTAATTTTTTTTTTTGGGTTGTGAATGCTGTTTGAATGTGGGGGTGACATTCCTGCCGTAAAAGGGGTGTCACCCTCAATTTTGGTGGAGAAGGGTTCCCCAGGACCAGGGAGAAGTGATCCCCAGGTCCGTGTGAATGGTGTATGAATGTACAGTGACATAATTAGAGCCTTGGCGTGGCGTTGCTGCTCACAAGTCCTGCATGGTGGACTGGTGCCAATCCAATTTGATGAGGGGTGTGTGTGCTAGGGACCACAGTGGTATGCATGCATGCATTTTCATTGTGCCATGATTAATGTGTGTGTTTAACGTGCAAAGATGCATAATGTGAGCTGGCTCCTGGCTGCTCTTCCCTCAGAAGACGGGGTAACGTCAGTTAGGGGGGGATTGTCTGGTTCAGGGGTCAGGTCATCACGTAGGTCAATCTGCAGGCCCTTTCTCACTGCGAAGTTGTGCAGCAGGCAACAGGCACCGATGATATGGCACACAAAGTTTGGGGAATACAACAGGGTACCCCCAGACTTATCCAGGCATCGGAAACGTGACTTCAGGAGGCCAAAGGTGCGCTCCACCACTGCACGTGTTTGGGCGTGGGCTTGATTGTATCTTTCTTCTCCTGGGGTTTGGGGTTCCGGATAGGAGTCATGAGATGGGGTCCCAGTGGATATGCAGAGTCACCTGTAAGGAGGATGTTAGTCATGCATGTGCTCGTTGTGATGTGTGCATCATGGGGGGGTACAGTCATGCCTGCCACCTATGTCACTCACCAACCAGCCAGGTGTCCCCATACACGTTCTGATCGAATTCCATTCGGATGGGGCTTTGATTGTAGATGTAGCTGTCATGGCTGGACCCTGGGTGTTTGGCACGGACGTGCCATATGGGGCCTTGGGCATCGACTATCACCTGTACGTTGATGGAATGCCAATGCTTCCGATTGCGGTACATGTGCTCTGTCTCCTGAGGGGGCTGGAGTGCCACATGTGTGCAATCAATGGCCCCCACGGTGCGTGGGAATCTGGCAATTCTGTAGAAATCTGTCATTGCCTTCAGCCACAGGTCCTCAGTGGTTGGTTTGATGATGTGGTGGGACATGCGTCTGAGGATTGCAGGGACAACCTGGTGCACACATCTGCTCACGGAGGATTGTGACATCCCAGCCACCACTCCACTTGTACGCTGAAAAGAGCCACTGGCAAGGAAATGGAGTGTTGCCATGACCTTGACCAGTGGCTGCACTGCATGTGAGCATTGTGTTGGGCTGGTGATGTCCTCCTGCAGGGTTGTGGTTAATTCCAGGATGGCATGAGGGCTGAATCTGAAGATGCGATACACCTCACAATCACTCATGCCAAACAGGTCTATGCGTGTGCGGTATATCCTCTCCCGTGCCATCCTCCGTGCCCTCATCCTTCTTTGCTCATCTAAAGTCAGTAGTATAGCTATGCGCGACGATGCCCCTGGCATGTTGGCATACAGATTGTTGTGCAACACATGTGACTGCTCAGCTCCTCACTAACAGTGTTGCTTTATCTGACATGTAGACGATTTTTCTCATTTTAGACCAGCTTTTATATGGTCTAATTTTAGACAGGACATTTTGCTGTTGTGCACACTGCGTAGCTGCACCAACGTTCTTTTGTGGATCCCCGTAAGTCCCTCATTAGCATATTTGACTAGCAAATCAATGGTGTGTCTAGCGCAGTTTTGCGCGGACGGATGCGCCTGTCTAACGAAATTACTCTGGACAAAAAAAAAGTAGATTTCTTGCGTATCTCATTCTGGGAATGCCGTGCATCGAAACGCACGCGCACATTTAGACTTACGCCGCGCATCTCCTGTTACGCAGGCGTAATCGCTCTGTGAATCTGGGCCATAGTATTTATTCACTTACCTTAAAGTGATTCTAAATGCAGATTTTCTTTTTACCTCAATGCATTCTATGCATTGAGATAAAAAACCTTCTGTGTGCAGCAGCCCCCCTCAGCCCCCTAATACTTATCTGAGCTCCATCTCAAACCAGTGATGTTGCACGAGAGCCTCAGCTGTCTGTTACTCTCCCTCCTCATTGGCTGAGACAGCCATTGGCGCCTGTTGCTGTCAATCAAAATCAGTGAACCAATGAGGAGAGAGGAAGTGGGGCCAAGCTGTGGCTCCATGTCTGAATGGTCACATAGAGCAGTGGCTTGGCTCAGCAGCCCCCATAGCAAGCCGTTATCTGTAGAGGCACTCGGCAGGAGGATCTAGGCTGCTCTGTGCAAATCCCCTGCATAGAGCAGGTAATTATAACATGTTTGTTAATTATAAACCAAAAAATACAATACTTTAATATCACTTTAAGATCTTTTTCTTGAAGTCCATTATTAGCCTCACGTACTTGCTCACAATGCTGAGGCATGACATTTGAAGAGGAGAGAATTATACAGTTTGACATTGTCCCACCATCTTGTAGGTGGCAGTATACCCCATTGTCAAGGATTATCCACAATGCCTGTGTCCCTTGACCTTGAATTGACTTCAAGAAAAAAATTGTACGGTAAGCACAAGAAAAATATTTTTTTAAGTGGATAGAGTTATGAGGGGTTAGACAGCAATGGATGGTGTCCACTTGGGGAGTTCTGGTCACCAATGTTGCTAGAAATGAACGTGAGTATAAATCCAAAAATTTGAGCTGCCACCAGAACAGGCATAGAAGGGAAATGAAACACTTAAGCAAGGTAACTGGTTTGCTTTAATACATGTATTCCCTCCTGAGCTATTCAGCTATTCAGCTTTCAGATCCCTTTTACACTGCCAGCATCCACACTGGTAAAGCTCCGCTAAGACCCCTTTCTCACTGGGGGTTTTTCAGGCGCTTTGGCGTTATAAAAAAAAAGCACCTCAATGGGAAGGGGTGCTTTAGGAGCGGTGTATTCAACACTCCTAAAGCGCTGCAAAAAAGCTGCTTGCAGGACTTTTTTTGACGCCCTGCCAGCGCAACGCCTCAGTGTGAAAGCAGTCAGGCTTTCACATTGGGACTGCAGATGAGGCTCCTTTCAGGCACTTTACAGGTGCTTTTTTTTAGCGCTAAGACCCCTTTCACACTGGGGTGTTTTTCAGGTGCTTTCGTGTGAAAGCACTCGGGCTTTTACAATGGGATTGCAGATGCAGCTTCTTTCAGACGCTTTACAGGCGCTTTTTTAAACGCTAAAGCACCTGAAAAACGCCACAGTGTGAAAGGGGTCTAAGACAAACTTGGATCAAGGAATGCTGGGACATTAAATATAAATAGTTTATTGCTATAAGTAAGATGATACATACCTTTTACAATATATGATAGAAAATAAAGCCACAAATAATTTATAATCACATATGTTGATCCACAGTGATGTTTTATTTTGTACAGGTAAAGTCCTAAATGGGGTAATGTATTTTGGTAGCCATTTAATGACACTCAAAATGGTGCAAATGTTGCTGGTGATAAAGCCCTAGCTATTGATTTGCGCAGGGTACAAATATGTGACATTAAAGTACATATACTGTATATAAAGGGGTACCACAGGGATGTGTGTTAAGCCCGGCACTGTTTACATTGTTTACGTACAACTGTACTGCTATACATGTGTTTAACACTATAGTGAAGTTTGCTGATGACACCACTTTAGTGGGGCTCATACAAGATAATGATGAGACAGCCTATAAGCAGGAAATTCAACATTTGTTTGAGTGGTGTACAGAAAATGATTTAACCACTTGACTACTGGGCACTTAAACCCACTTAATAACCAGACCAATTTTCAGCTTTCGGTGCTCTCACATTTTGAATGACAATAACTCAGTCATACAACACTGTAACCAAATGACATTTTTGTCCTTTTTTTCCCACAAATAGAGCTTTCTTTTGGTGGTATTTTATCACCTCTGCGGTTTTTATTTTTTTCGCTATAAATGAAAAAAGAACGAAAATTTTGTAAAAAAATGAATTTTTCTTCATTTCTATTATAACATTTTGCAAAAAAGTTATTTTTCTTCATAAACTTGGCCTAAAATGTATACTGCTACATATCTTTGGTAACAAAACAAAAAAAAATTAGATATTATTTAGTCTGGGTGAAAGTTATAGGGTCTACAAACTATGGTACCAATTACTGAAAATTGATCAATTTGATCACATCTCATGTACTGACAGCCTCTCTCATTTCTTGAGACCCTAACATGCCAGAAAAGTACAAATACCCCCCAAATGACCCCTTTTTGGAAAAAAGACATTCCAAGGTATTTAGAAAGAGGCATTGTGAGTTTTTTGAAGTTGTCATTTTTTCCCACAATTCTTTGCAAAATCAAGATTTATTTTCATTTTTATTTTCTTTCCACAAAATTTTCATATTAGCAGGTTATTTCTCACACACAGCATATGCATACCACAAATTACACACCAAAACACATTCTGCTATTTCTCCCGAGTATGGCGATACCACATGTGTGAGACTTTTACACAGCGTGGCCACATACAGAGGCCCAACATGCAGGGAACGCCATCAGGCGTTCTGGAACACCCAGACCAATTCTGACATTTCTCTCCTACATGGAAAAATCATCATTTATTTGCTAGAAAATTACATAGAACCCCAAAACATTATATATGCTTTTTTAGCAAAGACCCTAGAGAATACAATGGCGGTTGTTGCAACTTTTTATCGCGCATGGTATTTGCACAGCAATTTTTCGAACACATTTTTTTTGGAAATAAAACAGTTTTGTGCTTTTAAAAAAAAAAAAAACATAAAATTTAGCCCAATGTTTTTGCATAATATGAAAGATGAAGTTACGCCGAGTAAATAGATACCCAACATGTCACCCTTCAATATTGCACACGCTCGTGGAATGGCGCCAAACTTCGCAACTTAAAAATCCCCATAGGAGACGCTTTAAATATTTTTACTGGTTACATCATTTTAGTTGGAGAAGAGGTCTAGGGCCAAAATGATTGCTCTCGCTCTAACATTCGCAGCGATACCTCACATGTGTGGTTTGAACACCGTTTTCATATGTGGGCGGGACTTACGTGCACGTTCGCTTCTGTATACGAGCACGCGGGAACAGGGGCGCTTTAAGTTTTTTTTTCTATTGTTCATTTTACTTTATTTATTTTAGTTTGACACGTTTTTCCCCAAAAATAAATGTTTTGATTACTTTTATTCCTATTACAAGGAATGTAAACATCCCTTGTAATAGGAATATAGCGTGACAGGTCCTCTTCACCTCTAGGCTGGGAAGCCTGAAAAAAAAAATGACCGCAGGGAGTATTGCGCAGGGAGTATTGCGCAGGTAGTATTGCACAGGGAGTATTGCGCAGGGAGTATTGCTCAGAGTATTGCGCAGGGGGTACTGCAGAGTATTGTTCAGAGTATTGCGCAGGGGGTACTGCATAGTATTCTTCAGAGTATTGCGCAGGGGGTACTGTAGAGTATTGTTCAGAGTATTGCGCAGGGGGTACTGCAGAGTATTGTTCAGAGTATTGCACAGGGGTACTGCAGAGTATTGTTCAGAGTATTGCGCGGGGGTACTGCAGAGTATTGTTCAGAGTATTGCGCCGGGGTATGCTGAGTATTGCGCCGGGGTATGCTGAGTATTGCGCCGGGGTATGCTGAGTATTGCGCCAGGGTATGCTGAGTATTGCGCCGGGGTATGCTGAGTATTGCGCCGGGGTATGCTGAGTATTGCGCCGGGGTTACTGCTGAGTATTGCGCCGGGGTTACTGCTGAGTATTGCGCCGGGGTTACTGCTGAGTATTGCGCCGGGGTTACTGCTGAGTATTGCTGTGGGTACTGCTGAGTATTGCTGTGGGTACTGCTGAGAATTGCTGTGGGTACTGCTGAGAATTGCTGTGGGTACTGCTGAGTATTGCTGTGGGTACTGCTGAGTATTGCTGTGGGTACTGCTGAGTATTGCTGTGGGTACTGCTGAGTATTGCTGGGGGTACTGCTGAGTATTGCTGGGGGTACTGCTGAGTATTGCTGGGGGTTGCAGGGATGGCTGGGGGGTATGCACAGTATTGCCGGGGGGGGGTTGCAGGGATGGCTGAGCAGGGATGGATGGATCTGTGACTGCAATAGTCACAGATCCATCCACAGCGCTGCCGCCATCCGCGCTCCCCCTCTCACACTGTACCGATCGGAGAGGAGGGAGGAACCGGCGTCATCAAATGACGCCGGTCTGTTTACATCACGATCACGTGGTAAACCGCCGCTATCAGCGATTTACCGTGATCCGTGACCCGCCGGGTCCTCTGGACCCGGCGGTCACGGACATTCCCGTGTGCGCGCCCCAGTGGGCGCGCGGGAGCGCGACTCTGGAATCACGTTATATAACGTGATCCCAGAGTTAAGCAACCACCTTGCCGCCGTTATTTTTCGGCAGGTGGTTGCTAAGTGGTTAATACTCAATACTGCAAAAACGAAAGAAACAATAGTGGATTATAGGAGATCAAGAAAGATCAATCATTGCCCGGTATATATATAGGTGGTAAGGAGGTGGAAAGGGTGGACACTACAACATTTTTGGGAGTGCATATTACAAGAGCGTTATCATGGTCTCAAAATACTTTTTTTAGTGAAAACTGAAGCAGGCTGGATTGCACTTGAGGCTTCTGGTCAATTTCTATCATTGTACCATTAAGAGTATTTTTGTTCACTGCACTGTAGTGTGGTATGCCAGCTGCAGGGCAGAGAATAAGAAGTATCTGTCCCGTGTGGTAAAAACAGCACAGTTGATCATAAGAACAGAGCTACCGAATTTGGACACAGCATATGCCAGCCGATTAACCACATCCCGACCGGCCTATAGCAGAATGATGGCCGCAGCGGGGATCAGTTATCCTGACTGGGCATCAAATGATGTCCAGCAGGATAAGCTGCTAATGCGTGCCCCAGGAGGCATGCAGAACGGCGATCAGCGGTTCGGTGTGTTGGTCCGACACACCGAATCTCCAATCTAGGTAAAGAGCCTATGACATGGTAATCATGAAGTGGCGTTTATCGGCTTTCCTTCCTCCATTCGTGCTGATAAAGTGGTCAGTGGCTCTCCTGACAGGGGGGTCTGTGCTGATAATTATCAGCGTATTGATTATCAGTGCAGACCCATCAACGATGCCCTGCCAGTGATGCCCATCAGTGCACTACCAGTGCCTGCCCACTAGGGTTGTCCCGATACCGATACCAGTATCGGGACCGATACTGAGCATTTGTACTCCCGCAAATGCCCCCGATGCCAGATCCGATACTACCCCCCCGCCACCGCCGCAATCGCAAAGCCGCCGCAGGATTGGACGGGTGATCTGTCTATCAAAGTGCCTAAGCAAGGGGGCGTGTCTATATGCGGGGGGGACATGACTGCATTCGTGGGGGACATGGCTGCATTTGGGGACACATTTAAAAAAAAGTATCGGTATCGGCGAGTACTTGAAAAAAAGTATCGGTACCTGTGTTCGGTCCTAAAAAAGTGGTATCGGGAAAACCCTACTGCCCACACATGATAAAATTAATGCTCATCAGGGATGCCAATCAGTACCCATCAGTAATGCCAGTCAGTGCCCATCAGTAATGTTTGTCAGTGCCATCTATCAGTGACACCTATCAGTGCCCCTCATTGCTGCCCATCAGTGCCCATCAGTGGCGTAACCAGAGTTATGGGCGCCCGGGCAGAATTTTTTTATATAATCATGCCACCAGGCACCAATGCCATCACCATGCCACGTGTATGTTGAATAAATTCACATTGTTAATGCATTGCCTGACCCGACAAGGCTCACTCTCCTCTCCAGTCTCCAGAAGCAAGACAAGTAGTACATACGCAGCATGCCATTGCCTGCCCTGAGGGCCTAAGCAGTACAGACTCATGCGCTGTTAATGTTATAATCAAATTATTGTAGGCCGCAGCAAGAGGGGGCTTTTGGCAATGGCATCATCAGGACAGAGGCATGTTGTTACTGTAATGAGTCACTGAGTCTGTACTGCTTAGGCCCTCAGGGCAGGCAATGGCATGCTGCGTGTGTACTTCTTGTCTTGCTGCTGGAGACTGGAGAGGAGAGTGAGCCTGGTCGGGTCCAGTGGCATGGTGATGGCATTGGTGCCTGGTGGCAGCATGGTGGAGGTCTGAGTCTCCCCTCCACTCTCCCCCAACTAGGTGCTGCTGGTGTGGTGGCGGTGCGGTGCCGAGTCAGTGATCTCAGTGTCAGTACTTGTATTGTGACAAATTTACTATTGTCACACAGACAGCTCACCTGCAAGTTTGCAACTTCAGGACTCCGGCTCCCAGACGAAGTCCACTGCACATCCGGACCGGCGCTCAATTCTCAGTCAGTCAGGAGAAGATGCGGCGGTATCCGGAGAAGCGTGGGTGGGACGCCTGCAGGCCAGGGCAGCCTTTGTGCATGCGCCCGCGGCCCGCCCACGTTCATGGATTGGCCAGATCCGGCGCTGAGCACATGATCACATACGCACAATGCACCAGATCTGCCGCAAAATGGTGGCCGTACTCGCTCGGGTCCCGAGCCTCAGGACACACAGTATGACTCTATTGATTTTAAAAAAGTGACACGGTGACGGACGCCGGGATTTCGTCCCCCCCCAATTTTTCGCCCGGTGCGACAGCCCCCCTGCCCCCCCGCTACGCCAGTGGTGCCCATCCATGTCGCATATCAGTGCCCAACGGTGCTGCATATCAGTGCCCATCAGTGCCCATCAGTGCTACCTTATCAGTATCCGTCTGTGAAGGAGAAAACATACTTATTTACAACATTTTATAACAGAAACAAAGTAAAACATTTCTATGTGTTTTTTTTTTTTTTTTTAATTCAAGTTTTTTTTTTTTTTTTGGTAGCGCAAAAAATAGAAAAGCCAGTGGTGATCAAATACCATCAAAAATAGTTTTTATTTGTGGGGAAAAAAAATATAATAATTTCATATGGGTACAGTGTCGCATGACCGCACAATTGTCCCAATATTGATGTGGTTAAAAAGCAAGTAAAAGCTATTAGTAGTGATCCAACCCACATAGGTTACAGTGTACTTGTCCCGTTGCCATAAGGGAAAATATATAGGACAATTAAAACACACGCAAATTACTTAAAGCATTGTTTTTCCCCCCTAGTCTGTATTGTCCATAACCCCACCAGGTACAGCATTTTAGGAATTGTACGTGGAATTTTATATTTTTAATAAAACATTTTATATTTTGTTATATTTAAAGCGGAGTTCCACCCAAAAATGGAACTTTCCGCTTAATCCATTTGGCATGTAATTTTTTTTGGGGGGGAGTGGGGGCTTAAGGAGGAGTGGGACTTCCTGTCCCACTTCCTCCTTCCGCCGAGGGGCTGGTTAGGCGATTAATCTTAATCGCCTACAGCAGCCCCTCCCTGTAGGCGACTGCCTAGGACACTGACAGGTCCTAGACGATCATCTGTCCAATCAGCGGCGGTCCGCGTGCGCATGCGCAGTGCCGCTCGCGCATGCGCAGTGGGTGCCCGTCCGTGAAGCCGAAGGCTGTCACGACTGGGTGCCCACAGTTAGAATGAAGACGCCGGCCGGGGAGGGGGGGAGAGGAGCGGAGCCCCGGCCGGCCTGTTGTTGGAACGTGGAGAAGGTAAGTGAGTGTTTATTAAAAGCCAGCAGCTACACTTTTTGTAGCTGCTGACTTTTAATAAACACAACATTTGGCTGGAACACCCCTTTAAATAGCTAGGTGGGCATGTGCTAGGAGTATGCATGTGTGGTTGTGTTGAGAAATGTCTTATTGCTGTTTTAAAGAGTATCCTGATACATTCTGATCGATCTATCTATCTATCTATCTATTAGGGTTGTCCCGATACCACTTTTTTAGGACCGAGTACAAGTACTTTTTTTCATGTACTTGCCGATACCGAATACCGATACTTTTTTTAAATGTCATGTGACAGTTTTCAAACCACAATACAGACTAAGGATATTTTCTTTAGAATTATGAAGAACTCTAACTCAAGACATTATAAAAGAATAAAAATGAGTAAAAATGAATAAAAATGTTTTATTTTCTTGTCACGCAGCAGTAAAAAACACAAAGAATTTTCACAGAACATCTTGATAAATACAAAAAAAGTATTCTATTTAGGTATCGGGAGCATTTGCGCGAGTACAAGTACTCCCGCAAATACTCGGTATCGGTCCCGATACTAGTATCGGTATCTGGACAACCCTACTATCTATCTATCTATCTATCTATCTATCTATCTATCTATCTATCTATCTATCTATCTATCTATCTATCTATCTATCTATCGGCCAGATTCAGGTAGATGGGCGCTTCTTTACTTTGGAGTAACGTTTCTCATTTACGTTACTCCGCCGACACTTTCGGCGCAAGTACTGTTATTCACATAGCACTTGCGCGTAAACTTGCGCCAGAGTAACGATAATGCGCTGGCGTAACCCGACGCAAGGGAAGTGGGTGTGATCATATGTAAATGATGGGCGGAGCCCAGCGCAGAGGCTTACGTTCAGCGCATCATCCACGGATCTATCGTGACAGTGTACACGATTTTATGTACACCAGTGAGAGACTGGAAAGGTCAGCCTTCCCTGCCCTGGAAGGGGTTAAGCCTGGCCAACAGGTAAACCTCCTCTCTTCCACCTATTAATTAACAGTCACCTGGTAGGGAAGTGAGAGCTCAGTGTGAGAGGTATGCTGAGCTGGACGGACAGGTTGGAGACTGTCTGCATTGGAGGAACAAGGTCTGTCACAGATAATTGTTTATTTGGACTGTTATTCTGTTTGTTTTATACTGGAGGCTGGAATAGCCCCTCCAGTACAGTGTAGTGAGGGACACTACTGTTAGTTAGCCTCCTAAATTGAAGTAGGCCATTTTGTTTTGTATTATTTCTTTTCAGTGCAATAAAGCCATATTTATTGCTTAAGATCAGCGACTTTGCTGCATTACATTACCGCTATTTCTGCGACTTTGTCACAATTGGTGTCAGAAGTGAGATGTTTGCTGTTGTACCGGTCAATTTACAGTTACAGTGGCCTTAAAGGTACAGGACCCAGAAAATGGAAGATATTGTCAAAAGCCCTGTTACAAACTGTCTCTGTGCAGCAAGAGACTAATAGACAGGTAGCGGCCTCAGCTGCAGCTCAACAAGAAACTAATAGACAGGTAGCTGCAGCACAAGAAGAGACTAATAGACAAGCCGCGTCAGCGCAACAAGAGATTAGTAGACAGGCAGCTGCCGCAGCTGCATTACGACAGGAGACCAACAGGCTCCTGACTTTGCAGATTGAAGCTTTGACTGAAGCACAAAAGTCAGACCATGCTGTTCTCAAAGCAACCCTGGATCAGATGACTACCCAAGGGTCTTCTAACCCACCAGCAAGGGGGGTAAGCCAAATACATGCAAGCGGCTGTCTGCAGAAAATGACCCCGGATGATGATGTGGAGACTTATCTACTGGCGTCCGAACAGACCGCCACCCGAGAAGGCTGGGCCCCAGAACAGTGGGCTGGAATCATTGCACCCTTCCTCCTGGGAGAAGCACAGAAAGCCTATTTTGATCTGGATGAGGTGGCTGCTGCAAACTATCTCAAACTGAAAGGAGAGATCCTGGCTCGCTTAGGGGTGGCTTCCACAGTGAGGGCCCAGCATTTCTACAACTGGAGGTTCAAAGAAGGAAAAGCGCCAAGATCCCAGATGTTCGATTTAATTCATCTGGCTCGGAAGTGGCTCAAACCAGAGACTCAAACCCCTGCACAGATTATAGAAGTGCTTGTACTGGACCGTTACGTGAGAGAGCTTCCAAATGGCCTCCGGGAGTGGATCACTCAGGGAAATCCACTGGACTGTAATAGTATGGACAAGTGGAGCGGTACCTGTCTACCAAAAATTTGGACCAATCTCTCTCTAGGACGATCGGCAAAATACAGAGACCAGGAGACTGGAGGAGTGGAGTGGAAGCAGACTTCGGATCCGGAGCCCGTTTTTCAAAAACAGACTTTAGAAGTCAAAACCCTGGGAAAGAGGACCACCCTAGGAGAAACTCCATAACTTGTTTTGAGTGTGGCGCCAAAGGACATGTCAGAGCGAGATGCCCCAATCTTCCTGAGCCAATGCAGTGTGGACTAGGGGAAGATTCCTCTGACTTTTGCGGACTCATTTGTTTAGCAGGCCTGGTAGAAGGGGGACATACCTTCCGAGTACCTGTCCTGCTGGACACACAAGAGACAGTGGCCCTGGTGGACTCTGGCAGTGCCCTGACTTTGGTAGCCAGTAAATTGGTAAAACATTGTTGGATTCAGAAGCATAGAACCATGGGGGTATTGTGTATTTATGGGTGTACTGTGCGGTATCCTACTGCCAACATAGAAGTGTTAGTACAGGGCAGTTTGGTAAGGATCGTAGCAGTGGTAGTTTCTCGTCTACCATATTCTTTGATAATAGGAAGGAATTTCCCTAATTTCCACGCTCTGTTACAGCCCCCTGTGATGGGAGAACAAGGGGAACCTGAAGTGGAGCAGAGAAATACAGGGGTCCATGAAGTATTTCCCTTTGCTCATCCTGACTTGTATAACTCTAATCCAAAAAGAGGTAAAACAAGACGGGAATGCAGGGAGAGCAAGCTAAGATTTAATAGGGCTGTCAAGGAAGTCCTGTTGAATCAGCATGGGGAGCAGTCCAGGAGAGGCGGGGCCCCACGACAGACAGAAGATGAGGCAGAGGTTGGTCAACTGGAACCCGCCCCAGAGGCTACCAGTGAAGGCGATGAGGGGGGATACAGATATCCTGGATATTTTGGGTAGTGGCTTTGGCCGTGACCAGGCAGATGATCCCCTGTTGCAGGAAGCCAGGAGTAATGTTGTAGAGGTTAATGGGGTACCAGTGGAAGGGGTAACGGGAAAGGCCTATCCCTATTTTACGGACACCGCTTGTCTCCCGTATTATGAAAGAGCTATGTCAGCTATTTAATGTACAGACTCTGAGAACGTCAGTGTATCACCCCCAGACAAATAGGTTGGTAGAAAGGTTTAACCGGACCCTAAAGGGGATGTTGAGAAAAGTCGTTAGCAGGGATGGGAAGGATTGGGACTTGTTACTTCCTTACCTGTTGTTTGCAGTTCGAGAGATTCCCCAAAGTTCTACGGGCTTCTCCCCATTTGAGATTTTATATGGTAGGCATCCCAGGGGTATACTGGATATCCTAAAGGAAACCTGGGAAGAACAAGGGGTAACTGGGACCAATGTCCTCCAGTATGTTGAAGATATGTGGGTGCGTATGGCTCAGATTGCCCCTCTTGTTCACCAGCATATGGAGCAGGCGCAGAGTAGGCAGAAGTCCTACTATGACCAGAGGGCCCTAGTGAGACAGTTTGAAAGGGGGGACAGAGTAATGGTTCTAGTACCCACTGCAGAAAGCAAACTTCTAGCACAGTGGCAGGGACCCTATGAGGTCTTGGAAAAAGTGAGCCCAGTAAATTATAAAGTTAGTCAGCCGGGACGCCGAAAGAAGGAGGCCGTGTTCCACATAAACCTTCTTAAGCCATGGAGGACTAGAGAGGACTGCATGGCCGCAGTGGGGGACACCACACCTGGTCCACAGGCACCTAGTCCTTCGGTGACAATCTCTCCAGAGCTGACACCTGATTAAATAAAAGAAGCTAGAGGCTTGGTTGAGAGGAATAATGATGTCTTCTCCCCCAACCCTGGACAAACCCAAGAGATTACCCATGACATTATTACAGAACCAGGGGTTGTCGTAAGAGTGAAGTCTTACAGCATTCAGGAGGCCAAGAGGGAAGCTGTAAGGGCTGAAGTCAGCAAAATGCTTAAGCTTGGAGTGATAGAGGAGTCTCACAGCCAGTGGTCCAGCCCATTGTTCTAGTGTCCAAACTTGATGGGTCCATCAGGTTTTGTAATGATTTCAGGAAGTTAAACGAGGTGTCTAAGTTTGACACCTACCCCATGCCTAGGGTGGATGAACTAGTAGAGCGATTAGCCAAAGATAGTTTCTTCACCACGTTGGATCTGACAAAGGGTTATTGGCAGATCCCATTAACAAAGCGCGCCCGAGAGAAGACAGCCTTTGCCACTCCTGATGGCCTATTCCAGTACAGGATCATGCCTTTTGGCCTCCATTGAGCTCCGGCCACTTTCCAAAGGATAATGGATAAGTTGCTCAGGCCCCACACTGAGTATGCAAGCGCATACTTGGATGATGTGATCATTCATAGCCCGGACTGGGAAAGCCATCTGGATAAAGTACAGGCAGTGTTGGACACTTTTAGAAGAGCAGGTTTGACAGCTAACCCCTCTAAATGTGCCTTGGGTCTAGCAGAGGCTAGATACTTGGGTTATCTGGTTGGCAGAGGACTTGTTAAACCACAAATGAACAAGATAGGAGCTATACAGAGCTGGCCCAGACCATTGAGGAAAAAACAAGTCAGAGCTTTCTTGGGGATTGTAGGCTACTATCGGAGGTTTATTCCTCACTTTGCTACGAGGACTGCTCCGCTCACTGACCTTATTAAAGCCAGAAGTCCAGACACTGTAAAGTGTGTGACAGTCTGGGTCTGTCTCTCCTGAATGATGGTGGGTTTTCGCCATATTTTGGAGAGATGAACACCTTAATTATACAGCTGTGTGGTCAGCTTTTTAAGTCTGACCTGAACAGCACTCAGAGCCCCACCCACAGACAGAAAGTCTGGTCCTGGGAGCCAGGTGTGAGCTCCCAGTTGGAGACGGCTCCTCAGTAAGAGACAGGAGGTCTCTTGGAATCAGAGAGGCTGTTGGAGACAGCCAGAATATTGGTAAGCTGCAAGAGGCACAGCTATAGATGCTGAAGGGAAGCCATCTATGTTGAGGAGTCCGCTGGTCTGGGTGACCAGGAAAACGTACAGAATTATTGCTGCAGAAGAGTACTGCTACAGAGAGCCAGGTGGGCTAGCATTTTCTGTTGTGTGTTTTTTTGGAGAAGAAACCCCTGCGTGGAAAAACCTTTATTTGGACTTTTATTTTGCCTTTTTAAAAAAAATGGGCTACCATGCCCTTAAACATACTTCCTGGCTGGAGTGAATCACTGAGAAACGCCCATACCACGAGAGCTAAACAACCCCAATATCACAAGTGGTGGATTCAGCGGGCACAAGACGGTGTAATCCGGGTCCTTGCTCTACAGTGATTTCACGTCAGGAACTGTTGGCTGTGTGCGGAAGTGCAGCCAGGCAAAAGGTATTGCGTGTGGCAGGTGGGGTACCTGTGAACAAAAAAATAATTTTTTTTTTCTGCGATAAACTGCTGCTAGCTGTGTGTGGCAGCTCGGCGAGCTGCATTGCACAGAAGTATTATTTGATGGACTACAAGTGAAAGAAAAAATTGCGCTACTAAATATAACTTGGTGAAGGAGCGGCCTGCATTAACGACAGAACAATATCGTAACAAAAACAACAAATACAACAAATGCGGCGCTTAAAGAGAGATATTGAAAACCACTTTTAAGTGAAAAAATATCCCATAGCCTAAAATGAATGTGACAATCAAAAAGGTAATAGGTGCAATAGGTGCAAATAAAGATGATATAACAGCAACCAGTTCTTCATATAGATCATAAATATGGGAAATAAATTCCTTGTAGGTTCATGTACTAAAGAATAAGTCCAGAATTGCTTCCGTAATTAAAATGATTATATGGTATCTTAATTAATCCAATATGGACATATGAACAGTGAATCTTTACTTCACAGTCAGGGACGGAAGAAAAAACATCCACAATGTACTCCTGTACACTCAAGAAGATGGAATAATCTTACCAGATTCGGTGGACATACTGACCAGTGGTAGCATGTCAATAGGGCAGGTAAGGGATCCTCAGCCTGGTTAGGTTCACAGAAGAAACATCCAACGGCACCAAAGGGAATCCAAAGATCATATTCGTGTATCCAGACATCCAAGATAGCAAGCAGATTTCTCATAAAAATGGGATCACATGGAGGTACATGTAAAAAATGGAAGGAGGCTCACATAGCGCAGTTAAACCCAATAACAGGGAAGAGCGATTTTAATAGTAAAACAGGTAGGTATACAATACCATACAAGTATAAAAAATAAATAAAAAAATAAAAAAAACATTCAAGGTACAAGCCAGGTGAAGGAGCGAGTACAAGTGATCACATGGAATAAAGCGTGGTGGATAGATATGCGGTTGCAGGCTATGTACCCTACATGTTTCGAGTTAAGAACTCTTCGACTGGGGCAATGGAATTTGATGGACTGTTACATACAGGTGGTGCTCCTGTGAGATTTTTTTATTTTCTACTGCTGTGAACTGTGTGACAAGCTGCTGTGCATGCGACTGCAAAGATGAGGCAGTCAAAACACAAGAAGTTCGTGTTAAAGCAAGGTAAATGAGAAGTGAGCTCAGCGTGGCCTGAGAAGATGTCTCCACCTAGGAGGGCCAGTCAAAGGGGGCCAGTGGTGTATGAGACTGTGAATGAGTGGTTCAAGCGGAACCAAAGTAAAGAGTCGGCTGCAGTTCAAGGGGCTATGATCTGTGCCTCTGATTACATGCAACCCATGCTGCCTACAGAGGAGGTTGGATACTTTCTGGAAAAATTTGAAAAAGTCGCTGTAAGGAGGAAATGGCCTAGAGACCAGTGGCCAAAATTGCTGCAACCCTTATTACTGATAGAGTACCGGTCGGTTTACCATTTGATGGACGATGACCACGATGACTACCGCCAGTTTAACGAGGAAATCCTTCTTAGAGGAGAGTTCCATCGCATCTTGGTTCGCCAGCAAAGTTCTGCAGGGAGAGTGCGATCTCCCATGACAACAAGAGTGGAAGTTGTGCCTGGAGGGAGGAGCTGCAGGAGAGATTTGCCTCAACATCCTCGCAAAGAGCCCTGTGCGTTCTTGCCAGCTGGGAATCACCAGGAGAGAAACGCACAGGAGAAAAGTCGTCTAGTTCCATGTCTGGAATGTGGCCTGCTGGGGCACAAAATATTGTCTTGCCCTAGATTCTGGGGTGCACCTGGAGGTAATGATGCTGAGCCAGTTTCCTGTGAAAATATATTTGCCGTCACCCCTGGCAACAAGGAAGAGTTTTCTGTTGTGCCTCCTGGGAGTGCTAAGGAGTCAGAAATGGCTGCTGCGATTTCATCCCGTGGCCACCAGGGGGAGTTGGCCAGTAAATGTGCGGCTGAGGACACAAATGAAGATGGTGACCACAACTACTGCGGTGGGTAAGACTGTCTTTAATGAAATGATGGCTGGGACTGCTGATTGCAGGTATAAAAGAACTGGTTACGAGACTGTCCATGATGATGTGAGAGTGACCCCTGTTAGTGAGGCCACTAAATGTGCACTTGAGAATGACTTTTCCCTACCCAGTGGGAATGCAGGTGTTAAAGTCCAAATAGAACCTGTGTTGATGACTACAAGTGTTGTGTCTAATATCTGCCAGTCTCAAGTAGGCAGTGGGCTAGAACAACCTGAAAAAACTAAAAATGCTATAAGTGTTGCTGTTAATGAAAAGTTTGCTATTGTTGGGAAAATCCCAGGTTCTTTCAGAGCAAAAGCTGTTGTCACAAATGGGCCGTTGCCTGTAGCAACTGGTGGTAAGACAGCACAGTTGTCCCCAGAAATCTCCAGGGAACTTCATGTATTGGAGTTGGAGGTTGCCATGGACAACTGTAATGTCACTCTGGAGGCACAGAGTGGAACTGTACCGTGTAATAATGGGTTAGTGCAAGCTGCTAGTACTAAAAATGTGCAAGTGAATGGTGGGTTAACACAACCTGTGAAAAATGAAAATTTGTGTGAGCAGTCCGCTCACCCTATGTGTAAGCCAGTTGGTAAGGGGTTAAGTCAGATGGCCAAAGTTGAAGGTACACAGCTGAGTGTGTTAGCACTCCCAGAGCAAGGTAGTGATGGTGTATTGCAGCCTGCCTTGATTGATGAAGCATTGGCAAAGAGTTCTAGCATGTTGACAAAATGTGATTTATCTAGAGCTGACAAAGGTACTGTGTGTGATGCAGAATCTCGGGTGCCTCCTACAGCAGATGAGGTGCTGCTGAGTTCTCATAATGGAGGTACAACAGATTGGGACAGTTGGGCCAAACAATTACTAGCCATATTAAACAAGGCGAAGTTGGGCGACAGGGGTGTGAATACACACACTGCTATGCCAGACAGGGAGATTGCAGAGCGACCAATGGTTGATGGTGCATTGGTCCCTGCAGGGGTTGTTTCCCTCCAGTCAGAAGGACCAGATCAGGATGCCATGCGTTCTGACAAAAGTCAATCTGATAGAGATTATAAAGCTGCTATGTTTATGAATACTCATGATGTTGATGATACATGTATTCATGGTGATGTGATGCTTAATGAGCTAGGGCGGATCGCTAAGCAGGTTATGCGATTTCCCTTAGCAACAGTAGGTAAGGTTGTAGAGGTGTCCTTAGAAACCTCCAGGGAGCTCTGTGTGTTGGCACCAGAGGTTGCCGGGGACAACTGTGGTGCCGCTCTGATAGATAAGAGGGTACTTGACCTTGCTGATGAGAAAAATGGTAAAACTAAAATGTCTGAAATTATTTGTAGTGATAATGAGTTACTGTGGTCTGTCACTGCTGACAGAAAAAGTCCTCATGAGTTTAATGAAGCGCCACACAGTGGTCAAGTTATGTCATTGCAGCCTGCTGTGTTTAAAAATGTGTTTGCGGTGGACACAAATTCTGCTATGCAAAATCGAGAGACTGCAGGGCTGGTAGACATGGGTGCGTTGGCTTTTGCAGAAGTTAACCCTCTCCAGTTGAAAGGATCTGAAAAGGGCGCATACATGGCAGAGGTTTTGTCCTCAGCAAAAGAGATGAGGAATGTTGAGCTTCAGAATGATATGGTAATGGATAGCGATTTGGAATCGCTCAGTGTTGCTGAAAGTGAGAGGGTGAGTGTCGCACATGCGATTTGCAGTGCTCAAGGGGAGCCGCAGGTTTTGTCAGTTACCTCTGAGGTAGAGGTCTCTTTAAGTGACTCAGCCTCTCATGCCTTAGCAAATGAGCCCCTCCACATCGTTGGTAAAGGAAAAGTTCCTAAAGTTCTGTGTTTAGATGTGGCGTGTCTAGAAATAACTAGGATGTTGTTGGAATTGGTGAAAATATTTCCAATGTACATCTGCGTGTATCCACAGCAGAGGGGCGACGTGGTACTGCGTAGTACCAATCGGGGGACACAGGTGGTTCTGGCGTTAAGCAATATTGATGAAAATTGGTTGCTCTACTGTTGGTTCATTTTGTGGAAAGTTGTCTCACAGTTCTCTTTGAGAGTGCTTCCAGCGGCGGTTGTGTGCAGAAGGCGCTCAGGAGAATTGTTGGAGAAATCAGAAATAATAGACAAAGTGGAAGTCTCTCCGTCTGCTGATGTGATGGAATGCATTCCTACTGGTGCGGTCCGAGGTATGGCTGAGCAGTGGTTGGTACATGGCGCGCGCACTGTCTCACCCTCTAAACCTCATGAAAAGGAAGGGCTCGGAATGGACGTGACAGTAGTGGGAATTCAGTCCATCACTCGCAGAGAGGTGCAGTTTGAGGTACCCGGAGACACTTTGATAGGAAATAACAGTAATGGTAACTGTAATGAAAACGTGTATGAGAAGCACTGTAGAGCACTGTCAGACAGCTCAGAGATCCTGGTTGAGGTACCAATGGATACAGAAATGGTCAAAGAGGTTGGTGTGGAAAAATGTGCGTTGGTAGGACAATTGCTATTGGAGTGTTGGACAACAGGGGGCGATGTGAACCCACGGGACTGTCCCATAGGGAGTAACGGCCTGCCTGTAGGTGGTCCCTCCATAGACACTGTTCTAACAAACAAGGGGACAAGAGGTCCCAATGACAATGCTGAGTTGAATAACCCTTTGTGGAACATTGCTGGTGAGGTTAAACAGAAGGATGTGGTGTTGATCTCGGATGGTTTGGTTGCCACGGGTAGCAACAGAGGGGTTAGTGAACCTGAGAAACAAATGTTGTGGGTTAATGTTGAGTCAGGTAGTGAGAGCGGTCAGTCCCTGACAAATTCCATGGAAGTAGGTCCCCAACAGTCCCAGGAGAGTAGGTCTGTGGGAGGGAAAAGAAGGATCCTAAGGCCAGATGGTAGAAATGATAGAAAGATTAGTGGGAGCCCACGGTTCAGGGAGAAGTGCTGGTGGAAGCACACCCGGAAGAAGATGTGGGTGGAGTGCCCCTTTAGAGAAAAGGTTGGGCAGATTAGGACTCCTGCTGCTGATCGTTGGCACAAAGGCGCCACGCTGAAGTGTTGGTGGAAACATACCCGTAAAAAATCGACATATGCAGCCAATGGCTTGTACATAGGTGTCCCATTTATAATGACGGGTCTATGTGTTCCTCCCTCCGGTTCGAAACAAGGGGGGGAGGTATGTGACAGTCTGGGTCTGTCTCTCCTGAATGATGGTGGGTTTTTGCCATATTTTGGAGAGATGAACACCTTAATTATACAGCTGTGTGGTCAGCTTTTTAAGTCTGACCTGAACAGCACTCAGAGCCCCACCCACAGACAGGAAGTCTGGTCCTGGGAGCCAGGTGTGAGCTCCCAGTTGGAGACAGCGCCACAGTAAGAGACAGGAGGTCTCTTGGAATCAGAGAGGCTGTAGGAGACAGCCAGAATATTGGTAAGCTGCAAGAGGCACAGCTATAGATGCTGAAGGGAAGCCATCTATGTTGAGGAGTCCGCTGGTCTGGGTGACCAGGAAAACGCACAGAATTATTGCTTCAGAAGAGTACTGCTACAGAGAGCCAGGTGGGCTAGCATTTTCTGTTGTGTGTTTTTTTGGAGAAGAAACCCCTGCATGGGAAACCTTTTATTTGGACTTTTATTTTGCCTTTTTAATAAAAATGGGCTACCATGCCCTTAAACATACTTCCTGGCTGGAGTGAATCACTGAAAAACGCCCATACCACGAGAGCTAAACAACCCCAATATCACAAGTGGAACAGCGAGGCTGAGGAAGCCTTTGCTGGTCTGCGGGCAGCGCTTTGTGCCCAACCTGTGCTTGTGGCTCCTGACTTTAGAAAGGAGTTCTTTCTCCAGACCGATGCCTCAGAGGTGGGTCTGGGTGCAGTTTTGTCCCAATATGTGGATGGTGAGGAACACCCTGTGCTATATTTGAGTCGGAAGTTGTTACCTCGAGAACAGCGCTATGCCACAGTGGAAAAAGAGTGTTTGGCGATCAAGTGGGCAGTAGAAACACTCCGCTACTATTTGTTGGGCAGGCGGTTTACCCTCGTCACAGACCATGCTCCGTTAAAGTGGATGCACACCAATAGGGACAAGAACGCTCGGGTCACGAGGTGGTTTCTGTCCCTACAGCCCTTTACTTTTGTGGTACGACATAGGGCAGGTCTCCTCCACAGTAATGCAGATGCTCTGTCCCGAGTACATGGGTTTGTAGAGGTGGCCGCTTCCCACCCAAGTGTTAAGCTGGGGGGGAGGATGTGTGACAGGGTACACGATTGTATGTACACCAGTGAGAGACTGGAAAGGTCAGCTTTCCCTGCCCTGGAAGGGGTTAAGCCTGGCCAACAGGTAAACCTCCTCTCTTCCCCCTATAAATTAACAGTCACCTGGTAGGTAAGTGGGAAGTGAGAGCTCAGTGTGAGAGGTATGCTGAGCTGGACGGACAGGTTGGAGACTGTCTGCATTGGAGGAACAAGGTCTGTCACAGATAATTGTTTATTTGGACTGTTATTCTGTTTGATTTATACTGGAGGCTGGAATAGCCCCTCCAGTACAGTGTAGTGAGGGACACTACTGTTAGTTAGCCTCCTAAATTGGAGTAGGCCATTTTGTTTTGTATTATTTCTTTTGAGTGCAATAAAGCCGTATTTATTGCTTAAGATCAGCGACTTTGCTGCATTACATTACCGCTATTTCTGCGACTTTGTCACACTATCTATCTAGGCACCTACCTGAAAATATCTGATTCTCTCTAAATTGCAATCTGATTCTTTGTTGTGGCGGCGTCAACGTCACCGCCACGTCACCGCGCTGTCTGCTGGAGGGGATTTTGGTTTGATTGTGTGTACAGAGATCAAACCAAAACAGCCAGCAGACAAATCTGTTCAAATCGGTCGGTGCGACCGATTTGAACAGATTCATTTGCTCGTGTGTACGGTGCCTTACACACGGCCACACAAATGTTGTCGGAAATTCCGAACGTCAAGAACGCAGTCACGTACAACACTACGACGAGCCGAGAAAAATTAAGTTCAATGATTCCGAGCTTGCATAGGATTTTTGTGCATCGGAATTGCATACAGACGATTGGAATTTCCGACAAGAACTTTTGTTGTTGGAAAATTTGAGAACCAGCTCTCAAATTTTTGTTGTCGGAAATTCCGACAGCAAATGTCCGATAGAGCCTACGCATGGTTGGAAATTTCCGTCAAAAAGCTCACATTTATTGTCGGAATTTCCGATCCTTTGTACGCAGCATAACACATGAAAGTTCATATCAGGTGAATGTGCATGTTTGTTGCTATGGGGGGGGGGAGCTAAGGGGAGGGGGGATAAGTTGAATATTGAGCTAAAACATACAAATGTCCCTAAATCAAACATTTTACAGGAATTGAATCTTATGCTTGTAAGCACCTTATGCAGTTGTTGTATTAAAGTAAACTAAAGACTAAAGTCAGCTGTTGCATTCCATTTGCTGTGATATAGTGACCTCTAGTGGCTAAAGTAAGTACTAGTATTTTAGAAAAATAACTTTTATCAGGTGTGTTATATTATTTCTAATTGACTGATTTCCTTATTTACCAATAACTACTTCTAGTGAATGTTTAGTGAAAAAAATAGTAGCGCTCTGTTTCATAAAACAGTACTAGTAAAGTGATTATATGAAAATAACATAAATAAACACATAAAAAATAGCACATAAAAATTAACAAGTGAAAGTGAATTAATAGTGCATGTGAATGATCCATAAACATATAAAGAAAGTTGAAAAGAAAATAAATTCATATAAAAGTGTCCATAAATCACACCAATCTTCAAGTGATTAAGCAGTGATTGATCAATGAATGGTATCTTTCTTGAAGAAATCTTGATACAAACTTTCCACCACACCTCATGTGCTTGTGAATCCACTCCCAAAGGAAAAAAACTCACCAAAACAATATGCGTCACACTCACATGTTCGGCACAATACCTTGATAACCCACCTGGGTTAATAGACAATTCCATCGGTGATCACAAATCAATCAAATCCACATGAAAAAAAAAAATGCTTCCAATGGTGAAGTATGTAAAACCAATTTATTAAAAAGTGCTCACAAATCCTCACTCATTGTACTCACATGTTATAAATTTCACACGGACACTTTAATCAAAAAAGTTCTCTAATGAAGGAGACTTGCAGTAAGAGGTTAGGTTATAGCGGTCACGGAGGACACAGAACACCCAGCAGATCTCACCCTCTACTTGCTCGCTCACTTCCCCAGCCGGAACAGCTACCTCCCTCGGCGGTGATAGTACGTATAGGGATCACATAATTTTTCCGTGTAGGCCCTGCCCAGACATGTTTCGTCAGTATAGGCTTTTTCCATTTCTACCACCAAAAGAAAGCTCTATTTGTGTGGAAAAAAAGGACGTAAATTTTGTTTGGGGGCCACGTCACACGACTGCGCAATTGTCAGTTAAAGCGGCGCAGTGCCGAATCGCAAAAGTGGACTGGTCTTTGCCCAGCAAAATGCAGAGCCAACTAAACACTGATGTTTGCTGTGATTTTGTTTGAAGCTGACTTTTAATTTCTTACATGTAAGTTTAATGAATAAAGTGTTGCTGTGATTTTGAATTAAACTGGTGGTACAATTTTACACTATTGGAGCACTTCTTTTGTTTTCATGTACATTATTGAGGGATTATCACGGTGGTCCAGCTGAGATTCCTTTATCCATTTGTGGGATCATACACAAGTGATTTAGCCTAACACGAGATTGAAAGGCAAATCCGTCTGGTGAGTGCGTTTTTCAAAGGGGAGTTATCACAGCACGGTGGTGAGGTGGAAGGTTCACAGAATAAGAATTTTCTCAACAAATTTGTTCATCAATTTTTTATGGACTTTATATCACTTGTCACGTAGTGTTATTGAGTTTATATGTTATTGTTTATTTATTATCATATTATTAGCACTGCAATTTTCTTACACATTTTTAGGATACGTTTTTTTCATTTAAAGGGCCCTTTCACACGTGCGGGCCGTTCGTCTGTTTTTTCATACATCCGTCTACGGATTAAAACAGACTGCAGGAACAGGCGTGGCTTAGGATGGCTGTGTGAGAGACGTGCTGTTTGGAGCTCCGAGTACTCTCCATGGGGAGACCTAGTATGTGAAAGACCCAAATCAGAAGGCTATGCTGGGCTTGCAGGTGGACCTACAGACGGCAGATGAAGCCCTACGTGCGGTATGCATAGCGGCCGCAAATACACAACGCGGGCAGACTCAAGGAAGATAGCTCAGGCGACGTGTTACACAACAAACAGTGCAAGCTGTAGCAAAACAGCTAGCGCACAAGGGAATATACAGAGCTACTTTACCTCAACCTCTCCTGTGTCTATTGCGGCGAGTGGATCCATCAATAGAGGTGCCCGGGGACGGGGGAGCGAGAGCAGCATCAGAAGGGAAAGGTCAGCCTTACAGCGGAGATCTTCTGGAGCAGGAAGCCTCCTAACACAGGCGCAGACAGTAGTAGTTGCACTGACCTCGAAGACAGGAGTAGCAGAGATGGAGATGGCAGAGATCAAAGCAATGCTGGCAGCTCTCCCTACTCGACAGGACATCGAGAAGCTCCCTACCCGGCAAGAGATCGAGGCGCTGATACTCCGTGTGGAAGAGACACAACGCCAGGAGCTGCATGCGGTAAGACATGATTTGAACTTATTGACTGAAAAGGTGATGCTGAGAGAAGATACCATAGTATCTATTGCGCAAAGAGTGGGGGCCGTTGAGAAAGCTATGGAAGCGAGACAGCATACTAGTGCAGATATGGCAGAGGAAGCTGTAATTGATTTGCAACTGCAGGTGGAGGTTCTCGAGGATAGGAGCCGCAGGAAGAACGTGCGAATACGGGGGGTCCCTGAAGCAGTGGACACTGAGGATCTGGACATTAAAATCAGGGCGATTTTTGAGGTGATTCTGAAGTCGCCACAGAAAGAGATTGAGATTGAGAGGGTGCACAGAACCACTGGCCCTAAATCACCAAATCTAGAGAGACCAAGAGATATAATCTGTCGACTGTACAGATACCAACAAAAAGAAATGATCCTCAGGATGACATGGGAGACGTGGTATACGAGGGAGCACATTTAAAAATCCTCCCCGACCTATCTAGGGCCACACTTCAGAGAAGAATGTGCCTGCGGCTGCTGTTGGACTTAGCCAGAGAAAAGGGGTACACATATAAATGGGGGTATCCATTTGCAGTAACATTTCGTAAATCCGGGTCCTCGTTTATGCTTAGAACTCCACCAGAACTACCAGATCTGTTCTTGTTCCTGGAAATACCACCTATTCAGATACCAAATTGGCTATTCCCTACAACATACACAGGGAGCAGAGGAAGATTTCAAACAAGGACAGGGAAAGGAAGAGGGCAGGTCTCATCGACATACACCCAGGGGGAAGCCAGTGGGTCAGCGGACCCCCTAAAGGACAAATAGAGTAAAGGTATTGAACTTTTTTTTTTTTTGGAGATAATGAACAGAAGGATGGGACTAAGCCAAAGGGGCTATGGGAAATACCGGGTCAGATGGTCCGATGGTCCGATGGAAGAGATGAAGGACTTGGCCTCAACTCCCCTGTTGCCCACTTCCCCACTTCTCCAATGTGTATTCCTCCCCACTTTTTTTTTTTTTTTGGGGGAAGCTCCAGGCTTAGCCCTGGCCCCAATAACCAATCTGGAGCTAGATGGAGTTAGATGAGAGGACTGTTTTTGTTTTCATACAGGGGTAAATCCCCTCTCTCGGAGTTTGTCTGGATGGATGGGACGTGGGGTGGGGGACTCTTTACTCTTTGGACCACCGGAGGGATAAGGAATTAGACTGAAGATAAGTGAATCTAGGGCTGAACCCAGCTGATTTCGGGACGCAACATATAGCTTAAAAGCCAACAAAAGGATAGAGGGTGTTGGCAAATTTGAGTTAGGGTGGTAGAATGAAGTAAACCCACTTATGAGAGGTGTGGGTGTAAATGGCTGGGCGAGGTTAGAGGTGAGAGGAAGGAGAGACATAGCTGTAGAATCCTCATTTTTCCTTTTTTTATTCACCTAATTTTTTATATATATACACTAGACACTTTTGGCACTAACTTTTTCTTTTTCTGAACAACAAGATATTAAGACACCATATACATCAGTACACCTAATATTAAGACACAACAACACGCAACAACACACAATTATGTAGAACACTATAACATTATACTGACAGGAACACAACAATGTCCAAAGTGGGGGTCTCTTAGAGGAGGTCCCCTCATCTTTTTTCCCACACTAGCACTGATCAAACACTACACGGAGAGTACCACAATCTGCAATATCAAAAATGTGTATTGTTAACAAAGGCCAGCAGGGAGCGGCTCTCCGGGGGACACAGCGCACATTTTGCACTATAACATCATTACCTTTTTTTTTTTTTATTTATATTTTTTTTTTTTTGAGTCTTCAACAGCCTTGTCTTGTCTATATAGAAGACACGGCCCAGCCGTGAGGAAGTAAGACTCCCCCTCCCCACCCCCTCTTCCCTTCCCTTTTTTTTTGTGGCTTAGCATATGGGATATGGTAACCATTTTTTTTAGACGGGAGAGGACGAGAGAGGAGGTGATATGCGATATGTGATATGTATAGAAGTGTATATAAACGCATACAAGTTAATGGGGTAGATGGGCGGGAGAGTTCAGGACGATACACAGGAAGGGGACAAAGGGAAGCAGCAGTAAGGGAAATAACCTGTAATGTATGTCGTACTGATAAGAGGGTTGGGGTGGGGGGTAAGTAAATGTAGAACCTACAAAGGAGGGGAGAGGGAACCAAGGGGGAATGGATTAAGTTATGATTATGAATAATACTGTATATGTTTAAACTGCTGAACGGGATCTCCTGTCCGTTTTCTCATTTTTTTTTCTTGACATATTTGTTCTGTTCAAAACGTATACGTCAGAGGGAGGGGAGGGGAGGTAGAGTGGAGACTTCCAGTTGTAAAGGGGTACTCCCCTTTTTTTTTTTTTTCCTCTTTTTTCCTCTCGGCCTCTTCCTCTGCCCATCCTCCCCCTTCTTGTGGGTCTAGCCTCTAGCAACCCCAAATATCTGTACCCTACCCCAATCCCCTGAGAGACCCCCTACAGATAAAATAAAAGATCATAAAAGATCATAAGGCCACATAGCGAAACATGACCCCCATGGATAGTCTTCAAGGAGAGTAGACGGCGGGCACCGTGGAGAGGCCCGGAGCTCCAAGTTTTTTGTTCTCTCTCTTCTTTGTTTTTTTTTTTTATTATTCTTTCTATATATAGAGTCAGCAGACAGGTGCCTTATTCTCAATTTATTTTTCTTTGTCTCACTTCTAAAGAAGAGGCCCTATATCCTGAGGTCTCTATACTCTCCTTTTTTCTTTTTTATGATATTAACAATGTTTGAAGGAGACAGGATATAGGGGAATATAGGAATTTCCTAGGACACACGCCCCCACATATAGGCCGACGCTCAATACCGTTAAGACGGTGAGTGTTAATTAGCAGGGTAGCTAATTTTAGAGAATACCCCCCCTTTTTTCGGGGGTGTTTTTTCCCCTTTTTTTTTTTTTGTGTGTTTTTTTCTTTTTTTCCCAGGAGGGGGGGACTTCAACCCCCCATCCCCCCACCTGCACGCTCACTCCTCCTTGACTACTTTACTCCTTATATACTTAATCAATACCCAGGAATAAAGTAAGACAGGATGGAGACACTGAATATATTGTCATTGAACGTGAAGGGATTGAATATACCCGAAAAAAGGAGGGTTCTTATGCATGACATGCAAAGACTAAGAATAGATGTGGCATATATACAGGAAACACACTTTAGAGAAGACAAGACTCCGATTCTGAAGAACAGGTTATATCCAACCGTATATCACGCGACAAATCAGGAGTCAAAGTCAAAGGGGGTGTCTATTCTTATAGCAGGAAGAATCAAGTGGACATACTTAGACTCAATGAGAGACCCGAAAGGAAGATATCTATTTGTGAAGGGTAAAATAGGAGGAATAGAGGTAACACTTGCTACTGTATATGCCCCAAATGAACAACAGGGAACTTTCTTGGACAAAACGGTTAAACGTTTACAAGGATTTTTAGAAGGCCACTTGATTTTGGGAGGGGATTTGAATATCCCACTAGACCCCAAAGTGGACACATCATCAGGAAAGTCATCTACCCCTCATGGGATGAGAAACTGCATCACTCGGACTCTGTATAAAAACCAGCTGATTGACATATGGAGATTGTTACATAATAAAGAAAAAGACTATACGTTTTACTCTACACCACATAAAATATACTCTCGTATAGATTTCTTCTTAATTCCACACGTTCAACTACACTCAGTACGTTCGGCTAAAATAGGATCTATTACATGGTCAGATCACGCCCCGATCTTCCTAGAATACGAGATACAAGATCTTAGGCAGATCAGACCAAACCAGTGGAGACTAAATGAAAGTTTGTTGCAGGATAAAGAGGTCCTAGAGTAGATCAAAGACTAGAAGTAATCAAAGAGCTGAAGTTTTATTTTAGCACCAATGATACCCCAGAGTGCGATCCCGGAATTGTCTGGGAAGCACATAAGGTGGTTATCAGAGGAGTGCTAATTAAACATGGGTCCAGAATAAAAAGGAAACGCACGGAAAAATTAGGAAGACTATTGAAAGAACTAGCCACGCTAGAAGGTAGGCATAAACAAATAAGATCAACAGTTGTAGAGGAAGAGCTGGCTAGGAAAAGAGCAGAAATTACCGATCTCCTGTACTATAAGGCAAGAGCAGCAATACAAAGATGTAAAAAGTTCGCATATGAGTCAGGAGATAAGTGCGGGAAAGGACTCGCTAGATTATTACGCGAGGAGAAGATGAGTAACTATATCCCATATATTAAGCCACTAAAGAAACCGAAGGTTTTTAAACCAAATGATATAGCGAAAGAGTTTCAAGAATACTACTGCTCTCTTTATAATATGCAAAGTAAGCCTCCGACTAAAGAACAGATCGATCAGTATCTCATGGAATCAGCAATACCAAAACTATCAGAATCAGATAAAGAGAGGCTAGACGACCCTATAACTGAAGAGGAACTTAAAGTGGCAGTAAATTCAATGAAATTGGGGAAAGCCCCAGGACCCGATGGCTACACGGGTCAATATTATAAAACTTTGTTTCCCTCACTATCCAAATATATGATTAAATTATTCAACGCATTAGGGACATCGGCTAGTCTAACGAAAGAAACGGTATTAGCCTATATTTCGGTGATACCAAAAGAGGGGAAAGATTTGGGCCTATGCGGGAGTTACCGGCCGATCTCTTTGCTAAACTCGGACGTAAAGATCTTCGCCAAGGTTCTGGCAAACAGGATACAACAGCACATCCCAGACCTAATACACTTGGACCAAGTGGGATTCGTGCCCGCCCGGGAAGCGCGGGACAACACCATTAAAGCCATCAACCTGGTGCAGATAGTAAATACAAAAAAGACACAATGTGTATTCCTGAACACAGATGCAGAGAAGGCCTTTGACAGGGTGAACTGGAGCTTCATGCATGCAGTACTACAACATGGAGGCTTTGGAGAGAAAATAATAAAATGGATATTCTCGATGTACTCAGGCCTAGCGGCCCAAGTACGGGCCAACGGAATACTATCAGAGCCCTTCCAGATATCGAACGGGACAAGGCAGGGGTGTCCCCTATCCCCACTCCTCTTCGCCCTGTCTTTAGAACCCTTCCTGTGTACTCTGCGTTTAAATGGGAACATTACAGGAGTACACATAGGGGAGAACCACTGTAAAATCACAGCCTTCGCAGACGACATGTTGTTTACCCTTACCAAACCATTGACCTCAATCCCGAATTTAATGAGGGAATTTGAGAAATATGTCTCTCTCTCGAACTTAAGTATAAACTTCAATAAGTCAGAAGCAATGGGAGTCAATGTGCCGCAAGCATCAATAACATGTCTAAAACAAAAATTTAAGTTTAAGTGGACAGATAGAGCACTGACATACTTAGGCATACAACTACCAGGGAAAGTAGATAAGATCTTTGAACTAAATTTCCCACCGCTACTGCAAAAGGTGAAGATTTTACTGAATAAGTGGAACCAGGGTTTTCATACCTGGCTAGGCCGATGTAATATCATTAAGATGAACATACTCCCCAAAATGCTTTATGTATTCCAAACATTACCAATACACATCCCTGTACATTATTTTAAAGTATGTCAGAGAGCTATTTTTGAGTTTATATGGGCACATAAAAACCCCAGAATACAAAGGAAACAACTAATGTATACTAAACAACAGGGAGGACTTTATATTATTATGCTGTACACCTGAATAGGTTAATCGACTGGAACAGGCATTCAGACACCAAATTATGGGTGCAAATTGAACAGTCCCAATCTAAAATACCATTAGAAAGGGCACCATGGTGGTCTGCCCCATTGCCTAAAGAAATTAACAAGAACCCGATTCTGGGAAATACGGTGAAAACATGCGCAACAGCATTTTCTATAATGGGCATCGACCCTAAGACCTCCCCATTATATCCAGTGATAGGTAACCCCTTGTTCCCCCCGGGATGTGAAGACGGAGCCTTTCGACATCTAAGGGAGGAGGGGAGTAGACAGGTAGTGAATTATATCCGAATGGGAAGATGGCTTACAATAGCCGAACTGATGGAACAAGAGAACGTATTCCGTTTAAAATTTTGGAATGCACTCCAGATGGTTCACTTCCTGAACACACTACCAAACCCAGGGGCCTTTGAGAGACCACTCACGAGACTAGAGAGGATGTGTAGTGAAAGGGGAACATTAACACATACTCTCTCAATAAGTTATGAACTACTAGTACAGCCAGGGAGCCATCCTTTGAAGTGTGTCCAAGATTGGGAACAGGAATTAAAAAAGGTATTTAGTATGGAACAGCGAAAACGTATATACAGACGAACGTATGAAACATCGATTTGTACAAGGACACAGGAGACAAATTACAAGATCTTTGCGAGATGGTATAGGACACCGGAGAGACTAAATAGAATCTTCCCAGAGGTGTCAGATAAATGTTGGAGGTGTCAGGGAAGTAAAGGGACGATGTTACATATATTTTGGGACTGTCCCCTGTTAAGGAGTTATTGGCAGGAGATTAAAAGGGTCCTCCAGATTTGTTCAGACTACGAGATACCGGAAGAACCAGAATTTTATCTTCTACATGTGAACCAAATTCAAGAGAAAGCGTACAGGGAGACAAGTATATGTCATTTATTAGATGCAGCAAAGGCATGTATAACAAAGAACTGGAAGTCATCATCCCCCCCAACCATAGAGATGTGGATAAGTAAAGTAAAGGAAATCTGTAAATTAGAAGAATTAGTATTGACAGCACATCAACAGGAAAGATATCTAAGAACCTGGACTTCCTGGAATTCCTTTCTAGATTCCAGGGCAGAGGGGCGAGGAGGGTAAAGACTAATAATATAGACGACACCTCCTCGAATATGAAGGGGAGAGAGTAGGAAGATTGAAAGAAACAGAGTGTGGGTTTTTTTTTTTTTTTTTCCTTTCTCCCTTTCTCTTTTTGTCTTTGTCCCTCCCCTCTTTATGTAGTAGTATCCCGGAGGGTACTTTAAGTTAAGAGGGGATACACAATGGTATGCATCTGCATGTAGACCCATCTGTATTATGTATTATAACTGTAACACTGCTACAACTGTTCAAAGTTTTATAATTTTTGTTTTAAAACAAGAAGAGATAGGGTGATAGGGGTAACTACTACAGAGGGGAACAGGTAAAGGGAGGATGATGGGGAGGGGAGGGAGCTCTCCTTCCCACCCCCCCCCCCCTTTTTTTTTTTTTCTTTCTCCTTGCTTTTTGCTTTGTGGTCCTCCTTTTCATTTTATCCCTTTTTCTTTTTTTTTTTTTGTGGTGCGTGTTTCAGGTTTTAGGGAGTGCTGTTGTTTCCCCCAGATAACCAGGTGGAGGGGGGGTGTAAATAGGGTTGGCAAGTAAGGATGAAGATGACCAAGGTTTAAAGGGGCACACGATAGTATGTACTGTAATGTTGTATATTATAGGTTCAGTTGTACTTACCTGTACATGTATCATTATTTTATTTTCAAATAAAAAAAGACTTAAATCAAAAAAATAAAACAGACTGCAATGCTTTCCTATGGGATAGCGGATGTTAGCGGATGAGCATCCGCTAACGTCCGTTAACATCTATCTCCGTTAAGCTCAGTTTTTTTGAACGGAAGAAAACCCTATTTTTCTTCTGTAAAAAAAACCAGAACGGATGAAAAACGGATGTTGGCGGACGATCCGTTAACATCCTATCTGCTGACATTCGTTTTTTCATCAAAATATGTAATTTAATATGCATACAATATGCATACAACTTGTCCATGTCAGGCCTGCTTATGGGACAAAAGAAGCGCAGAATACAGTGACAGAAATTTTTGAGGAGGTCACACCAAACTGGTTGTCGCTCAGCTATAAACAGCGTCGGATACGTGGTAAGCAGTTCGTGGGATGGGGGTTGGGTTGGCATGGTTAAACTTGTAGTTCACTTATATGTCAGTATCCATATGCCTGCCATAATTTGTGGATTGTCCACTTGTCACGTCACCTGCCACAAGTTGTGGATTGTCCACTTGCCACGTCACCTGCCACAAGTTGTGGATTGTCCACTTGCCACGACACCTGTCACGTCACCTGCCACGCTGGGAAAAACAAAGAATCATGGGAAAATTCATGAAAAACTGATTAAATAAAGTTCTAAAAAAACAAACAAAAAAACAACAGACCAATACGGATGAAAAACTAACCAAAACGGATGAAAAACGGATGTCAACGCATGTCAACGGATGAAAAACGGATGACAACGGATGAAAAACTGAAGTGAAAAAGGATGAAAACTGATGTTTACTGACAACAACTGATGATAAAAAAACGTGACTGAACGGATCTAATGTACGGTCCGCACGCGTGAAAGGGCCCTAACTATTCATTCACTAAGTAGCAGCTGTAGTTTATTTCACTTTTTTTTTTTTTGATGCAGTGGTGATAGAGGTTACCCAGGGCGTTAGTATCCTATATCAATCATATATTGTTTAGCTATGGTGGACTGCATGCATAAATGCTGATGGACAAGAAATGATCCTTCATGAGAACTGCAGATAGTAGCCAAGAGGACATCAGCTTCCCTGCTGGCTAATCACTGATTTTTTCTTCAGACCAAACTTTTCCTTCTTCATTTACTTTAAAGGTCAGCCAGCATCTGGGATGCTACTGCCATATGATACTGAATGCTTGCGTTTCTCAGTTTGTTTGCTCTCTTTACTTCTTAGTAGAGTGCTAACTAAAACTGAATTACAGTTTATATCATGTTGCTTTCATACAGTGCATAAGTGCCAGTTTTACCATATTTACAGCTAAACTTTGGGCCCCATAGGAGTTGTGAGGGAGCATAAGGAAGGTAGTTACTGTACATTATTGCCTAGAGATGGGCTTTAAAGGATTTAAAAGATTTCTTTGTTTGTTTTAATAAATTACACTACAACTAGATAAGGTTATGCTAACACAAACTATTTCTGGTTTACCATGTCCATGGGATCTAATCAGTCTTGCTATAAAAAGTCACTTTTGGACAACATATTAATTGATTACTGTTTGTCTGATCTGCACAATAAACACGGAGCTTCTTTAGGCCTCGTTCACACCGGTGCGATTTGTCATGCAATTTGACAGTTCTAAATTGCATGACAAGTCTCATCCTGTTATCAGCAATGCAAACGTTCAAATTGCCGCAACTCATGTCAGAGCGAATTTAAAAAAAGGTTCCTGCACTACTTTTCCCAATTTTATTGCAACTTGCATAGACTTCTGTTAAACGAAGTTGTAAGTTGCAATGAAGGAGGTGCAAATCGCACTGAAGTAGCGCAATTTCAAAGTCGCACTGGTGTGAGCGCGGGCTTAAAGTGAATTTTTACATGGAAACCTAAAGCCTCCCAATTTTGTTTTAGCTATTAAGAAGGATTGGATTAAATATGTAAAGTTGGAAAACATATTTTTTTTTCATTGTTTATAGGAACCCTTATAATCACCAATATTATGGTTTACTTTTAATAAAAAAATAAATACACTTAACTTTCAAGACAGAATCTGCTAATGCTAGTAATGCCCTGTACACATGATCGGAATTTCCGTCGGGATAAACTCTACATATTTTTCTGACAAAATTCCGTTCAAGCTGTCTTGCATACACACGGTCACACCAAATTCCGACCGTCCAAAACACGGTGACGTACAACACTACGAAGAGCCGCGAAAAAATAAGTTCAATGCTTCGGAGCATGCTTTGACTTGATTCTGAGCATGCATGTTTTTTCCACACAGACGATCGGAATTTGCGATTAGAAATTTTTTTCATCGGAAAAAAAGAACATTTCTCTTTCTAAGTCTGTCAGAATGGGGCACACACACGTTCGGAATATCCGATGAAAAAATTCCTTCTGACTTTTTTCATCTGAAATTCCGAAAGTGTGTACAAGGCATTATAGAACATAATAGTTTTGTCCCATTGTCATAAGTTCAGGGGACCTGCCATTTCAAAAAGAGCACTGAGCGCTTGAGTGTATTTACATTGGATGTGATATATTTTAAATATTTTTTACATTTCCTGCCAACCTACTGTTGAGGGTAGAAATAAGTTCTTTCTTGCTTGTAGGAACAAAATTTCATGTAGATGTGTCTTTTTGCTTTACTAATGAATTTTAGTTGTTGGGAAAAAAAAAGTTCTTGGAAAAATTAGGATGTTGTTTTTGATTACATAATTGTAATAACTTCTGTAAATTGAATAATAATATGTCCAATATGGATTTAGTTTGCTTTTCTAAATGATCATTGTTTATCATACTAGATTTAATATTAGCCTTAATGTCAGCCCCAAACGCATTTACAGTTGTGCTCATAAGTTTACATACCCTGGCATAATTTATTATTTCTTGGCCATTTTTCAGAGAATAATAATAATAAAACAAAAACTTTTCTTTCACTCATGTTTAGTGTTTGGCTGAAGCCATTTATAATCAATCAACTGTGTTGAAGTTTTTTAAATCATAATGGCAACAGAAACTACGCAAATAACCCTGAATAAACGTTTACATACCCCAGTTCTTAATACCGTGTATTGCCCCCTTTAAGATCAATGGTAGATTGAAGTCTTTTGTGGTATTTGTGGATGAGGCTCTTTATCTTCTCAGATGGTAAAGCTGCCCATTCCTCTTGGCAAAAAGCCTCCGGTTCCTGTAAATTCTTGGGCTGTCTTGTATGAACTGCACGTTTTGAAATCTCCCCAGAGTGGCTTAAAGATATTGAGGTCGGGAGACTGAGATGGCCACTCCAGAACCTTCACTTTATTCTGCTGTAGCCAATGACAGGTCGACTTGGCCTTGTGTTTTGGCTTATTGTCATGTTGGAATATGACAAGTACGTTCCATGCGCAGCTTCCTGGCTGATGAATGCAAATGTTCCTCTAGTATTTTTTAATAAAATACTGCATTCATCTTGCCATCAATTTTAACCAAATTGCCTGTGCCTTTTGTAGCTCACACATCCCAAAACATCAGCAGTCCACCTCCGTGTTTCACAGTAGGAATGGTGTACCTTTTATCATAGGGCTTGTTGACTCCTCTCCAAATGTAGCGTTTATGATTGTGGCCAAAAAGCAACATTTTGGCATCATCACTCCAAATGACTTTATGCCAGAAGGTTTGAGGCTTGTCTCTGTGCTGTTTGGTGTATTGTAAGCGGGATACTTTGTGGCATTTGCGTAGTAATGGCTTTCTTCTGGCGACTCGACCATGTAGCCCATCTTTCTTCAAGTACCTGCTTATTGTGCATCTTGAAAAGGCCATACCACATGTTTTCAGAGTCCTGTAATTCACCTGAAGTTATTTGTGGGTTTTTCTTGCATCCCGAACAATTTTCATGGCAGTTGTGGCTGAAATTTTAGTTGGTCTACCTGACCGTGATTTGTTTTCAACAAAACCACTCATTTTCCACTTCTTGATTAGAGTTTAACCACTTAAAGCGGAGTTCCACCCTTAAAATCACTTTTTTCATTACATCCAGCATACTGGCGTCAGCGCCAGTATGCTGTTTTTTTTTTTTTTTTAATGCTCGTACTTACTTACTGTTTCTCCCAAATTTAATTTCCTGGCGCACCACGGAGTGTCGCCGCTATAAGGCGTCACGCCTTCCGGAAACAGCCGAGCCGATTAGCATTTACTCGGCGTTTACTCGGCGCCTGCGCACAGCCCCAGGAGCTGACTGCGCAGGCGCCGTATATAGCGCGTCACGCCCTCCGAAAAAACCCAAACTAGGACCGGCTATTTTCGGCGCCTGCGCAGTCAGCTCCTGGGTCTATGCGCAGGGGCCGAATGCTAATCGGCTGTTTCCGGAAGGCGTGACGCCTTATAGCGGCGACACTCCGCGGTGCGCCAGGAAATTAAATTTGGGAGAAACAGTAAGTACGAGCATTAAAAAAAAAAAAAACGGCATACTGGCGCTGACGCCAGTATGCTGGATGTAATGAAAAAAGTGATTTTAAGGGTGGAACTCCGCTTTAAGACCCGGACCAATACGCTGGTAAATGACCCAAGGTGTTTTTGCGATTCGGCACTGCGTCGCTTTAACAGACAATTGCGCGGTCGCGTGACGCGGCTCCCAAACAAAATTTGCGTCCTTTTCTTCCCACAAATAGAGCTTTCTTTTGGTGGTATTTGATCACCTCTGCGATTTTTTTATTTTTTTATTTTTTTTTTTTTTTTTTGCGCTATATACAAAAATAGAGCGACATTTAAAAAAAAAAACACTATTTTTTTACTTTTTGTTAAAAAAAAAATCAAATAAACTAAATTTTAGTCAAACATTTAGGCCAACAAGCTACCTAGCGGGAACAGCGACACTAATACAGCGATCAGAAAAATTATCGCTTAGTGACGCTGGCAATAGGGAGTGAAAGGGTTAACTAGGGCGGTGATCAGGGGTTAAAACTTTATTAGGGGGGTGGGGGGGGGCTATCCTGAACCTAACACTAACTGACTTTTACACTGCCTGTCACACTGACACTAAATGCAGTGATTAGATCACTGCATTCACTGACACTGTGACAGGGGGGGGGGTGGGGGGGGGGCACAGATCGCAAGGGGTTAATGTTGCTATGTGTGTGTGTGTTAGTGTAGTGTTAGTGCACACTTACTGTGAGGTGTTTCTCTCATTGCAGCGGTTGGAAATACCGCTGCGATGAGAGATTACATCACTTCCCCCTTCCTGTGTTTTACACAGGAGGAGGAAGTGACAGGGCGGGGGAGTGTAGCGATTGGCTGGGAGCGATCGCGGGGGGCGGGCAAAGACGGACATCCGCCCGCTCGTCCCAGGTCGCTCCCGGAGACACGGGGACCGCCACACGCGCGGACCGCCGCGGATCGGGTCCCGATCGGACCCGCTTACTGGGTGAGGACGTATATATATGCCCTTGTGCCCACCGTGCCCTTCTGTGGACGTAAATGTGCGTGCGGCGGTCCTTAAGTGGTTAAACACTGCTGATTGGCATTCTCAATTGCTTGAATATCTTTTTATGTCCCTTTCCTCCTTTATACAGTTCAACTACCTTTTACGTAGAGCCTTTTTCAATCCTTTTGCTTTTACCCATGACTCAGAATCCAGAAACATCAGCGCAGCACTGGATGAAAGATGTAAGGGTCTGTCAGGAGTCCAGAAACTCATTGACCTTTTATACACACACACTTATTACAAGCAAACAGATCACAGGTGAGGATGGTTACCTTTAATAGCCCATTCAAACCCTTTGTATCAACTTGTGTGCATGTTATCAGGCTAAAATCGCCAGGGTATGTAACGTTTTGATCAGGGTCATTTGGGTAGTTTCTGTTGCCATTATGATTTAAATAGAGTAAACACAGTTGACTGATAAATAAAATGGCTTCAGCCAAACACTCCCCACGAAATGAAAGAAAAGTTTTTGTGTTATTCATATTCTCTGAAAAAATGGCCAAGAAATCATAAATTCTGCCAAGGTATGTAAACTTATGAGCACAACTGTAATGCCGCGTACACACGATCATTTTTTGTGATGATAAAAAAACCCGACGTTTTCAAAACATCATTTAAAAACACCGGTGTGTGGCAAAACGTTGTTTTATGTCTTAAAAAAAAACACGACCAAAAAAAATTGCAAACATATGCTTGAATTTTTGTGTGGTGTCATAACGTGGTGTTTTTGTAACAAAAAAAGTGGGTGGGGGGCAAAAACGAAGTGTGAAAAACAATATGTTTTTAAAAATCATGCTGGGGTGTATATTAGAATCGGAGTTTCTAAAAATGAACACAGTGAGTCGTTTAACGTGGTGTACGTCACCACAACTTTGCTAGAGCATTTTGGAAAACAAAATGTGTATAGACGTCGTTTTGAAAAAATGATACAACAACGTGTCGTTGTTTACATCAATTCTTGAACTTGAAACGTCCGTTTTTTTTTCATATCACAAAAATTATCGTGTGTACGCGCATAATTTTTATGAATGAACAAACAATCATTGCCTGTAGTTACGGATACGCCAAATGTATTGGAACAACCTGCATTCCTTGCCAGTATAAAGCACACCACAATACATATTGCAACAACATACCTTCATATATATCATCACATTCATTTAGCCTTCTTTTATATTGTTCTGTGCGCACAAAGTTATTGAGGGTAAAACAAATGTTAAGCTTTAATCTGAGGTATGTTGGACACAAAGTGGAGGAAACTCCAATATGAATGTGGTCAACATAATGGAATTGGCAAAATTTGAGATTTAATGAGAAATATAGAATTGCAAATTCAAGTTTGTGATGTTGTGATGTAAGGGCCCCTTATTTCACAGTTAGTAAGTTCAGTTCGTCCGTTTTTTGGATGTCCGTTAACGGACCTCAATGCTTCCCTATGGGTTAGCGTCCGTTAGCGGATGAGCATCCGCTAACGTCCGTTAACATCTGTCTGCGGTAAGCTCCGTTTTTTTGGACGGGAAAAAAACCCTATTTTTCTTCCGTCAAAAAAACGGAACGGACGAAAAACGGATGTTAGCGGATGATCCGTTTACCATCCGATCCGCTAACGTCAGTTTTTCATCAAAATATGTAAAAAAAAAAAAAAGTTCTAAAAAAAAAAAAAAACGGATGAAAAAACTGATGAAAAACTGACGGAAAACGGAACGGAAACGGATGTAAACGGACGGAAAACTGACGAAAAACTGATGAAAAAACGGAATCAACTGAAGGGGAAAAAAAAGATCTAAAAAACTGAACGGACGTGTGAAAGAGCCCTAAGTTGTAATTGAACTCGCCTTTATAAATTAACAGGTGCTGACAATATAGAAATCACAAATACCACCGGCAACCAGTTAAAATGGTGAAAAATTTACTCAATCTTACTGTTGTGTTTCTCTGTGTGCCATAAGGAGCATGGAGAACAGAAAGAACAGCACAGATTTGAGAACAAAAATTGTGGAAAAACTGGACAATCTCAAGGTTACAAGTCCATCTCCAGAGATTTTATTGTTTGTGTGTCCACTGTGCGCAACATTGTGAATATGTTTACAACCCATGGAACTGTAGCTAATCTCTTAAAAGAAAAGAATACAGTCCCTACAGTGAAACATGGTGGAGATTAACTGATGTTTTGGGTTGCTTTGCTGCTTAAGGCACTGGATGTCTTGACTGTGTGCATGGCATTATGAAATCTGAATACTACCAAAGAATTCTGTGGTGCAATGTAGGGCTCAAAATGTAGGTGTGGCAATATTTTTGGCTATGACTGTATGTGCCATTTTTTATGAAAACGTGAGGAATCTGGGGGCCTAACTGCAGAGGAGGCAGTATGGTCATTGAATATGGGTGTTTTATTTAACAACTATGGGCCAGATTCAGGTAGATCAGAGCATCTTTGCTCTGAGTAACGCATCTCTCATTTACGTTACGCTGCAGAAATTTTAGGAGCAAGTGCTGTTATTCATGAAGCACTTGCTCCTAAAGTTTGCGGCAGCGTATCACAAATGAGCCGGCGGAATTCAAATTGGGCGGGTACGGGGCGCGGTATTATTTAAAATAATCGCGATCCCGCGGCGAACGTACTGCGCATGCGTCGAGTGTCAATGCATCCCAGTGCGCATGCTCCAAGTTCTGTTCAGTGAACGTCAATGACGTCACGTCCCCATTCATGAATGTTTTACGCAAACGACGCGATTTGTTTTTTTTTTTCCGACGTGATGACGACGGCTAAACCTAACATAGGATATTCCACTAGGGGCTGCTTTATCTATACGCCGCGTATCGCTTCCGGAAACGTCGTAAAGTCACTGCGTCGCGCCCCGAAAAAAATCGTGAATTGCCGATTTCCGCTCATTAACATATTTTTTGAGCGTAAATCGGCGGGAACGCCCCCGGCGCCATTTTTAAGTTGAAGTAACGATGCGATGGTGAAATTCAATTGCGCCGATCGCATCGGAACTCCAACCCGGCGTTTCCTTGTTTTCTGGTTACAGAAAACAAAAACGCCGGCTTAAAGTGACAGTTAGGCTGGCGGATCCATTGATCCGCAAGCCTAACTCTACCTGAATCTGGCCCTATGGCTCCCTTTACATGGGAGAATTAACTTGTAGAGTACAGGCTGTAATAGGAAAAAACATCTACATCTCACCTCCACAGTAAAAAATTCACAATTTCACATTTTTATTGACGAGCACATATAGAATAAAATTGCATGTATGTAAAAAAGAATGATCAGTGTCTTAAATGTATCAGTGACCTTTATTGGATTTCTTAAACTTCTACCTGAACTGTTTCAACACCACATCCGGTGTATATGCATTCCCACTATTATGCTTCAATAAAAAAAGAGAATGACCAGATTTAATTTTGTGATATTATGAAATGTCTCCATATGATGTACTTCACATCTAATTTATTTTTATCTCAAATAAAGTTTAATAATTAGATTGTGACAGTATTACATAGTCCATAACACATATGCAACACATTAAACATACTGTTATGTAATCACCAATGTATTTCAACAGTAAAATAACAGTATGATTGTCAACTCTCAAATTCCCCCAAAAAAACTGTTACATAGTAAAGCAAATACATATACCCCATTGCCCATAGGTACAATTATACCAGAAATATTATCATGTCCTGCCAAATATTAGATGATCCATAATAAGGTCTTCCGTGCAAGGCCTGGTGTGTCCAACCAGGAGCCCAGAACTTGTCAAATTTACTGATTAACTTGCAGGCCTGAAACAAAGCCCTAGCTATGGCTTGTTTAGGGACTTGGTCCCCAAGGAGATCTCACAGAATCCCCAATAGGCAAGGTTTTGGTTCCTCAGGTACATGAACCTGGAACACCTGGTTGATGGTAGTGATAACACCCTTACCAATATCGGTGCAGCTTTGGGCATCGCCACATAAGATGGATCAAATCCCCCGTTCCCTGCTACATCCCTCACCCCCCAAATGAAAAAGCCTTGCAGTTGTATAGTGCATCCTCAGAAACAGAAACGGCTGCAATGGCATTGAGTCACATTCAGGGAGCATTGTTTCACTGCTAAAAAGCCTCTTCATGCCTGTTTTTAGTGGAAATGTCAAAGCTGGCAGCTACAAGAGATGTATTATACCACAGTAAAAAGGAGGACATGTAAGATACGTCTGTACATAAATAAAAAACTATATATTATTATAACCTTTTAGGAATTTTGCACATGGGCATCTGAGCCCCAGCAGAGCAAATTCTGGTGTATTTCCCCCACACAGATGGGCTTTGCACAGCTGTACTCAGGTGTATGCCCAGTACTCACGTAAACACTAATATAGTGTATGATAGTGTATGGGTGTATTCCAAAAAATAGACATGAGGTGAGTACCGCATATACCTGAGCAGCAGTGGTGCGTCCCTTAAGGGCATACGGCACCGCCCCCTCTGTCACGCCACCCCCCTTTGTGTAGAATGGACAGATTCATGCGTAGCATGAATCTATCCATGGCTGATATAGCCACCCCCTATTCATTACAGCGGCGGGGTGTTTTTTTTTTTTTTTAAGCACCGATTAGAGCCATAGGCTCCATAGAACCATGGAGGATGCCGGAACCATTGCCTGACCCACTGCATGTCCCACAGCTAGCCACTGTCACCCACTGCCTTACCTGCACCAGGATGGGGTAAGTGCCAAGCAGACGGTGAGCGTGGGGGAGGGGGTCACAGTGGCTGCATATGATGTTCACAGAGGTTGCATATGATAGGCATAGAGGCTGCATGATGGGCACAGGCTGCATATGATGAGCACAAAGGGCTGTATGATGGTCACAGAGGCTGTAATATAATTGCACAGAAGAGGCTCACATATGCCTGGGGCACAGACTGCATATGATGGTGACACAGGCTGCACATGATAATATAGACTTCATATGATGGGCACAGAGATCTGGCAGCCCACTGGATACTTTTCAGGTACTCATCTGCCATTATCCAGTACCCCTAGGGGTGCCCGATTTT